>WBNO01031926.1:0-243927 GCA_013400575.1 Peucedramus taeniatus | reverse complement strand
AGGAATGGTTTCCTTTGGAGAGCAATGCTCCTGCTCTGTCACACTGTCTGTTTTATAACTAATGCCCACCACTTACATACAATTGCTTTATGGAGGAGAGACTGACAAAACTGAGGTCAGTCTTTGGTGATGGTCTGACTACAGCATTTAAACTAGATTAACTGTTCATATAAAATTTTAGTGTGGTGACTTAATGGGCAGAGAAGGAAACATAGGTTTTAATTATGGGGGCACTTAAGCAAGAATTTAATGGAAAGAAGCCACTTGATCTTACTGGTATTGTTTTTCCACTCAGTAAACATCAGATAAAAGACTTCTTATTTGTGATTCCTTCTGGATTTCTTCTGGAGCTTATGCTCAGCCCCAGTGTTTTGGGGGTCAGTAGCTCCAGGAGGAGCTTGTACACTGATGGTGGTCAGCAAATAAAGCCAAAGCAGAGCCCAGCCATGGCTCTTACATAGCAGTGATGGGACTTATCACCTCAACAAAGTTACAGGGGAGAATATCGTAATGCAGGTAAAAATGCAATATTCTGAGGAATCTAAGACATTCCTTTGTTTGGGGTTTGTTTGGATTTTTTCTGCTTTTGTTTTGTCTTGTTTTGTTTTTGTATAGAAACCCTATGGCTTCTCTCTGCCTTTGAGGAGTGATGGTGTAGAAGGAGAGACTTTTGTGGAGGACATAGAGGAATCAGAGTGGGGAGGCACAAGCTGTTTTCAGATGATGTGGTCACACACCAACTAACACCACCTGTCCCCTGGAGCTGACTTATCAAGGAAAGACTTATTTCCCATTCTGCTCCTTTTACAATTTTTAGTCCTCTATTCTTAAAAAAAAAAAAAAAAAAGGAAAAAACATATCACAATTGAAGTCCATACATACCTGCTCCACCACCAACACTTAGAACATTGATTGTAGACTTCCCATTTCCAATACTGAAAAACATTATTTATACATTTTAGGAGAGCTGCCCAGTAGAGAGGGTTCCATGCATGATGTGAGACACTGGAGATCCCATTAAGACTAAAATTTGCAGGGTAAAACCCAAATGTAATGTGTGTGTACACAGGAATGCCTGTGAGTGGGCAGGAGGGATCAGATGCAGAACTCTTCCCTTTGAACATTCATTATGTCCATTTATTCTGGCAATTTGTAGAGGTGGCATTTTGCTTTTATTATGAGGGAATACAAGCAGAAGCAAGAACACACCTTCTCTGTGTCTGTGCTCTGAGGAACAGAGAGCCCTCTGGGTCTGGACCAGCAGCTTAAAAATTATTTGTACAAGTTTTGCATTATGCGAAATGGGGAGGGCGAGGGGAGAGTGTATTGCTGCTAAAATCCCTGAGTGAGGCTTTGGCACAGCCATGAAGCCCTGAGCCCTGAGAAGAGCATTCCCAGAGCCAGGATTTGATGCTGGCTGCCTGCTCCCAAGCCAGCCTGCAAAGTGAGGGGTGCAGCAAAGGACACACACTGGCAGGCAAAGCAGGAGCATGATCCAGCCATCCTAGAGAAACCTTAAATACTACTTGAAAAGCTTACTCTTAAAAAGCTGCTTTCCATCAAGTTTGATGCTAGAATGTAGTACCTTTCACAGCATTTCAGAGCTGATTCAGGGCCAGCTGTGTTTGTGTGCAAGGAAACAATGCAGCCTTATTATCTCCTCCTGGCTGGGCAGCCTCCATCCTGGAGAGCCACCGTCCAGAGCCGTGCGTGCAAGTGGAATCTCCAGCCAAGCCCTATCACAGCCCAACAGACAGGGCAGGGAACAGCAATCTGCCTCTCCCAGGCAGCCCCCCGAGGCCAGCACCCCTTGGGACAGTGGCCCTGGCTGTCCTTCAGGGTGGCCACCTCGGTGTTACCTGGCTATCAGCTCCGGCAGGTGCCTCTCCACGAAGTCCTGCATGCTCTGGTGCTCAGTGGAGCTCTCCAGGAAGAGGCGGAATGACTGGACGTATCTGCCAAGATCGGCAAGCAAACTCCTCATGGGTGAAGCCATGCTGGAAGGGTGCAGGAGGGGACAGGCTGCTCCCTGCAGCTCTTCTCTCAGGGCTAGAGAAGGAATGAAAAGAGCTGGAGGGGAAAATCCAGCCTGCACCCGGACTTTGCTCCACGTCCCCGGCCCTGCCGCTGCCTCGGAGTATTACACAACCTTGCAATAGAAGCTGTAAATGGGGTCCAAGCAGCAAAGGGTAATTTATCATCTTTAATCTGGGCAGAGCAAGTGCCAGCATTTTTTAACTGTGCTGACACAGGTCTCTGTTTAAACACAGTAAAAGGGTCTTTAGATGGTTCTTATATAAAAAAAAAAAAAAAAAAAAAAAAAAAAAAAAAAAATTCCTCTGTTTTGTGAAGGCATGGAGAGGCTCCAAAGGCTGGCTCTGGATTAGAAGAAAGTGCAACACTCATCTCCAGAGACACTGGCAGATGTCTCTATCTGTTTTTTTAATCTTTTGATGTTCTTAAATGGAATGCTGATGGTGGGGTGAAAACAATAAAAACCTCATAAATGCACTTTATTTTTCTAGTTCTTCTGAAGATAATGGTACAATTCCCATGGGTTAAGTAGCTAATTCACCAAAGCCACGTGAGTAACTGGAATAGATGTTGCGCTAAACCAGGCTTACAGGGAATCAGGAGTGCAGAAGGCAAAGTGTGTTACCAGGGAAGTGTCAGACTGTACCTTAAAAAGTGCACAGAGATGTCTTTATCCTCTCTTAAACTGCAGTTTAAGTTCATCACATTTTGTCCTACCTGGCAAGGAGAAAGGGGATCCCTCTCCCTCCTCACGGGCCCCATGTTTAAGGACACATTTCCTCGGTGTCTCTTACCATCCCCTCTGGCTTTCCTGCTGAGGTTACATCCCAGCCACCTCTTGTTATTTTTACAGCTCCCTTTGGACTGTCTCCAGCCAAACTCCATTGGTGCTGAAGTGCAGCACAAAACCCTCCTAGCTGTTGCTTTTCCTGGCTCCCAGCATGGCTGGGATGCCTTCCTTGGCTCCACTGAGACCCTGCACCCGCTGCCTTCACTCACCAGCATGACCGGAATCCTAATCATGGGCTTTTCCCAAACTGCTTCTCTTGTCCCTTTGAATTATAAATCTGGCCTCTGTTGTGCTCAAGTCCCTCCCAGCTGCACACCAAAAAACACAGTCTTGTCATCCTCACCGTAAACAGAAACAAAAGCAACAGGCTCAGGTCCATATTTGCCTCTGCCTCCCTTTCTGGCAGAGAACTTCTGAAAAATTTTTTAACTGTGCAACCAGTTTTCCACCCACTCAACACCTGTCTCATCAAGGCCACCTCTTCCTCCCTTGTTCATGAGAACATACACAATGGTGCCATCTCCTTCTCCCCTGAACACCCATAGAAAGATGGGCTTGGAAGATGGACTTGTGACAGATTCACATTGCCTGACCATCATCTTACTCTCTTTCTGCTGCAGGGAGGACTATCTCTAGGGACTATTTCTAGGGACAGCTGTCATGCTGAGCAGCTGCCCAGCTCCCTCTCCTTCCCCCTTTCCAATGACAACATCAGCTGCTTGCCTTTGCCCATTTTCCTTCCCTGCCTGTGACAAAGGTGACATCCAAGTCGTGACACGTTTTGGTTTTTCAGCCCATGGGCCAAATCTCCTCACATCCCAAGGGCTCCTGCAGGAAGGGACATGGTGAAGCTTGGTGACAATTCACTTCCTCCAGCGACTGCTGCTAGCAGAGCCATTGGCAGTGTCTGAGAATTCATAATCAATTAGCAATGCCTGATAATTGCTCTCCTTGTGGCAGTCCCAAAGACCAGTGGTGACCTCTGGAGCAGGTCCCAAGGTTGATTTTCCACCCATACTGCCTCCAAGGCAGACTGGCTTTATTATGCTCCTTGCTCCCCACCTTCTCAGACAGCAAGGATACTTTCAAGTAAAAAATAGCAAAACTGAGCATTCTAAAGGGCACTAATGAAAAACAAGCTGGTACCACACTGGTAACAAGTTGATGGGACAGCTTTAAAAACTTTGTCAGCCTCTGACTGACAACCCCTCCTTGATCCAGATGAGCAGCACTCAAACACCCAAAAACATCTGAATTAACCTGGGGAATCCAAGTGGGAATTTTTCCAGATATAGTAAAGGATGTACCTTGGATGAGAATTACTCATTGCTAACCCACCCTGAAAATACAATTGTGTATTCTGTGTTTACCCATCCCTTTGCTATGCCTGACTCCTTGCTTTTTATTTTAAGTGCATAAGGAGGCTTTGCTGTTTGCCACTAAAATATTTTTACTACCTTCAATCTTGAAAAAAAATCTTGCAGTTTATAAGAGGAGATTTAGATAATTGACCCTTTTTTCTGTGCCTCCCTCTACTTCCCATTATTTAATTTGCCAACATCCCCTGCTCAGCAGCCTCTAATGAGCAGCCGAGATTCATTTTCATGTTGGGCGCAGTTCAAGGAATTTGTCTCATTTCTTTCATTACACTTTTGGCTGTTGGAATTCGCCCCATTTATTTCATTCTGTGGGTTTTTTTGCTGTTTGAATTGAGGCCAGCTAACTTTAAAAATGAGTAAAAGGAAGGACAGGATTGTTTTCTGCATTAGGCTGATAGAAACTTGTAAGGTAACAATATTCACCCGGGCGTGTTCCCTTCAGCGATAATCGAAACTTATCCGTGGCTCCCTAGAAAGATTGAGGAGTTTTGAAAGCGGACACTGTTTATTCTGTAGTTACTTGATCCGTCCCTGCTTTGTGCCAGCAGAGTGAAACTTGCTTTAAACTCTCCATAAAACCCTTTAAACCCGCCGGGTGAAGGCAGCAAACCAAGGGATTGTGGCAGTTTGGGTTCACCAGCACAGGACTCCGTGCGCCAGCGAGAGCGGGATCCCGCTCGGGGGGAATGCGCTCCATCGGCGCCTGCTCCCAGCCGGCCCTGCTTACCTGGGGTGCTCTGTGCCCCTCGGGGGTGTGGGAGCGATGCTGCTCAGCTCCTGGGATGTGCTCCCAGCCGGCCACCTCCCAGTCCAGCCACCTTTCTGTGCTGCCACCTTCCCGTCCAGGCGCCTCCCCATCCATCCCCATCGCTGCCGTCCCACCCCCGGGGCCGCGTCACGGGCGAGGCTTTGCTGCTGAGGATGGAGAAGGCAGAGTTAGATCCTCACATTGCAGCTGCTGCTGAGGATGGAGAAGGCAGAGTTAGATCCTCACATGGCAGCTGCTGCTGAGGATGGAGCAGGCAGAGTTAGATCCTCACATTGCAGCTGCTGAGGATGGAGCAGGCAGAGTTAGATCCTCACATGGCAGGAGCTGCTGAGGATGGAGAAGGCAGAGTTAGATCCTCACATTACAGCTGCTGCTGAGGATGGAGCAGGCAGAGTTAGATCCTCACATGGCAGCAGCTGCCTGGAGAAGCAGGGGGCAGCTCCAGCCCTGTCACACCCGTGTCCCCTCCCTGCACGGTCCCCCCCAGGACACACCTGGCACGGCCACCCTGCCGCGGGAGCATCCAGACACGGAGCTCTCTCCCTGTGTTAATTGCAGCAGGGGTGGCAAATGAAGCCCTGCCAGTGGAATATAGAAAATGCAGCTCCTGACAAATTGGAAATAATTGTCTCAGTGTGTGGCACGTGGCGATGGGCAGCATCATTTGCAGTTTGCCTATAGGACCCTTCTATAAGAGATAACTTTGCTTTTTTTAGCTGTTTTTCTTGCCAGCAGATATTCTTCTTATCCCTTACTTTCCAGAGCTTAAACGTTTTCCAAGTTGTGTGCACCCTCTGCAGCCCTGTTGGGAGCAGTTTTATCCCAAGGAACATAAGTATGGATAAAACCATTGACCCATGTCTGCTGTCACACATTGTGATTTGGTGTTCAGGGCACCACACATTTGCCCCATGTGTGCTTCAAATTATTCTTTGTTTCTCCATGTTTGGCAAGAAGGAATTTCTTTAAGTTGAATGTAGAAGTTTTCCTTCTGGAGTTAGATAGAGAAATAAACTGTTCAAGGAGAAATGAGCTGTTCACATGACAAAAGTCACATAAAATAATACCAGTAATATCAATAGTGATGCTTTCAAAGGCACAGTTACAGGGAGAATGGCTGCAGTTTGACATTTAGCTGAGAGTTTACCCAAATGAAGATTTCATATCAACAGTTAAAATTGTTCAGCCAGAACGATGGCTGTGTGTGAAGGCAACACCCACTGCAATTTTTTCTCTCTCTGTTCCTAGCACCATTTCCTCACCAGTTTGGGGGAATGAGATACAAAGTCCTTTATCAAAGACCTCACCAGGAGCAGCAATGCCACAGTGTACCTACCATATTTTATGATTCTGTGCTTCAAACAGTGATGCCAAATCCACACAGGCAGAATGGGGAGACCAGCAACAGTTTTACCTTTTCAAATCAACAATGACTTGCTTGCCCATGGCAGGGAGCTTAGAACTAAGTGGTCTTTCAGGTCCTTTTGAACCCAAACCATTCTGTGGTTCTCTAATTCTATGACTGTATTTTCAAGGGGTGTTTTGAGGAAAATGAAACTCTAAGTACCCTGTCAGCCACTAATTGAGCCAGCTTCTACTGGCTTGCAGTGTCCCAGCAAATGTCCCTTCTGCAGCCACAGCTCCCACCCAGGGAACTCCATCCTGGCTCTGTATTGGTGATAAGCACTGCTGTTCAAACAAAGCTGAACATCAAGGTCAGTGGTGTTTGGTTTTCTCTGCAGTTCTAGAAATCAGTATTAATTGGTATCACCGAAGCTGTGCAAGCTGGTCTAAAGAAAATAAACTCCGTGCATCTGGCCCACACTTTTTTCACTCTGTAGAGCATTAAGTATGGGTTTTCCAAGTGCCAGTTGCCATTTTATATGAAAGCCTAAGTTTAGAGAGCCAAAAATAAAGGTTATATGCATCTGGTGCTTTTAAGTGCATTATGAAAATAAAAGATGCTGCTGTTAATTTGCTTCTTTAATTTCCCCTGGGGACTCATTGTGTGAGCTTTAAGTGAAATCCCAGCCCTCTCAGTGTGATGTGTGCTCAGGGCTGCCCTGGAGCAGGGACACTGGGGATTTGGGGATGCTGCACCACTGCCTCAGCAGGGCCATGTGAGCCAGAGGCTGTGAACCAGCAGAGAAGGACAAGGGCCAGGATGGATCATCATTCTGTAAAGTGACACCCTGCAGGGGAGCTGGCCACACACAGACCTGGCAGATCTGTGGGTTTGTTCATTGAGGTGGTTGCACACTATTTGACATCATAGAACCATCACAGAATCATAGAATAGTTCTAGGAGGGATCTTTAAGATCATTTCATTCCAAACCCTGCCATGGGCAGGGACACTTTCCATTAGACCAGGCTGCTCCAAGCCCCATCTAACCTGGCCTTGAGCCCTTCCAGGGATGGGGCAGCCACAAATTGTTAATATTTATTCATGAAAAATCACCTTCCTGTCCCATTCTACCCTGTGGCCTCCTATATACAGCACTGTCCTGGACAGCAGGTGGCTGAGCTATTGAAAGGAAATCCTACAATCCCTGAGGGCATTAACATTTTGGAAATAATCACCATTACATATTAAACATTTCTCTGTCATGACAGCTCAAGGGACAATTCACAGCTCTGTAGATACCTGGCCAACTGTGAGGTAGAATAATACTAAAATACAAAATTGTGAGTAAGACAAGTCCCCCTGGGAACCTGGCAAGGACACAAGTAGCTGTCACTGGCCCCTTAGGTGAGTCAAGAGGTGGGAATAACCTGCAGATTATTCCTTCTCTGGAGTACATCTGTGTGGGTTTGGGCTGAAAATTTATACTCTGGGAATAAGGGGAAAGGAGTTAAAGGTCCAAATGAATCACTGAAATATTTTCCTCCAGGTATGCTCCAAGTGATGCTGGGAGACAGCCCTGGGTGGGGGAAAGGGGGAGGGAATCACACCCTGCTCCAGGCTCCAGGATGCCCACCAGCCATGCACAGCAGCAGCACGGGATTTCCTGTGGCTGTGCTGATCCACGAGGTCCAACAGCCTCATCAGTCCCATGGCAGAAGTGGAAATAGCAGAAAAAAATTAACCACTGAGGGTTAAGAAGAGCTGTGGTAACTGGTGAATCTGTTGGTGCCTTCAGAGATGAAAAGTCCAATCTAAGTTAGCAAAAACCAGGGTATAAGCAGGGTGTTGGGACTGGCTGCTGCCTACATGTGAAGAGAGGAAATTAAGGCTGTGCAATGTTGATTTTATCTCAGAAGGGATGGGAGTGCCAGAACAGACCATCCCTCACGTGAATGGCTGCAGAGATTCTCCTCTGGGGGAAGATCCATCCCCCTGGAGCAGGGACCAGAGGCTGGAGAAAAGCTAAGCTTGGGAGATGGATCCAAGTGTAATGTCTCCCATGCCTTAATACAACACAGGACTACAGAGTGTGTGGGTCAGATCTAGGAAACTGGAAAGAGGCAGAAGAAGCAGGAAAGGCTGCACAGGAACCACCTCATTTCTACCCTGTAACCAGATTTCAAAGCATTTGTAGATGGCCCAAACATCTGAGCCCAAAGATCCAGGAGTTTATTGGGCTTACCTCTGGATCTGATGCAATCAGGCACGGGCAGCCTGATAAAAGCAGGAGCGAGACGTTGCTTAATGTCTGCAGAATGATTTCTGCTGCCTGCTAACAGAGCTGCCGGCAGCTGGGCCCGATAACGGCAGCGCTGCGCCGGGCCCGCAAAATCTCATTTCTCAGGACAACTGAACTGTCAGTGCCAAAGAACAGACAGGTTATTGCTCACGCTCCTCCAAGGTTGCTTTTATTAAAATGGAAATTTCTGAAGCTTTGCATGCACATACACGTGGCCAGGGGTGCAGAGTTCCCTGCCAGGGGGGAGGAGAGGAGAGGAGAGGAGAGGAGAGGAGAGGAGGGAGTGTGTCCAGCAGTTGTAACTGATGTCTCGTGTGTTTCTAAATGTAATAGCACATGAATGCTGATGGGGAAAGCAAACATGAAACTGGTACAAATGAAAGCATTGGCAGGGAGAAGTATTTCTTAGCTTACACTGTACCTATTTTCTGTCTAGAAAATTTTCTTTTCTTTTTTTTCTTTCTGTTTTGCTGTTCAAACTATGTGTAATTATTTTTCATCCTTGCATATGGAATTTTAATCTTGANGAGAGGAGAGGAGAGGAGAGGAGAGGAGGGGAGAGGAGAGGAGAGGAGAGGAGAGGAGAGAGGAGAGGAATTTGGAAGGACCCTACAGTGATGATCTAATCCAACTGCTTGACCACTTCAGGGCTGGCTGTAAGTTAAAGCATCTTGTTAAGGACATTATCCAAATGTTTTTAAAACAGATGATAGTAAAATAAAAATAGGAAGGGAAAGAGCAAAAAAAAAAAAACAACCTAGCTTTATTTCACTTTTTGTTGTCATAATACACTGAGAAGATACAACAGGCAAAACCTGAACTTGGCTGCTGAGAAATGATTTTTTCAACAAATGTGTCTTTTTGTCTTCCCCAGTACATCTGAGGAACACATTAAATTTTTACAAACGTGTGGCTTAGTTAAAATAATTTTGCTTTTCCCGCTCCTGAAGTTAATTGAATCAAAAATTGTTTGTGAAATATCTCATTATGGAGCACTCCAAATTCCTGGCTTGCAATTAGTGAAACAAATCAGTGCTCTATTCCCAGACTGAAAAAACCCAAAATATTAGAGTGTTTCAATTAACAATTTCAAACTGAAATTCTTAATTGAATTGATCTCAGAAAGAAATTCAAATTGAAAAAAAACCCCACTGGTAAGGGAGTTTCATTACTGTGCCTGGTTTTGGGGGTGGTTGAGGATGGTCACACCTTCACCAACAGGTGCTCCACACCAGGACGAGCTGGTAGAAGGAGATGCTGCTGGAAATCATCCAGAACATGCAGCTCTGGTCCTGGGAAGCCACAAGCAACCACAGACAAGACACAGATCCTCAGCTTCTTGCTAGCCCTGAGTGCAGCTCATTTTTTCCTGGGGACTGCAGTCTCTTCCCAGAAACTTTTTTCTGTGCTGAAGCATGAAGGACTCAGCAGAGACCTGGCTCAGGTTATTGATGTTATGGGAAAGCAGAGTTATACCAGGGAAGAGGAGATGGCTTTTTTTTTGTGCCACTTTTGCTGCTGATTCAGGTTTTCTACATATTTTAGGAAACAATAACCATTCATTATGAAAAAAAGAACAAATTCTTAGGGCATTTTACCCATATATGGGAATAGTTATTTTCTCTTTTGAAGATGCAGTGATTTGAGGAGAGAACTGACAGAAATACCCAACAACCTATAAATGAAAAATAACAACTTGGGCATTGTTTTTCAGAGGCTGTCATGAGGGGCTGTCCCTGCTACCAGGCTGACTCAGTGGAGCTTCAGCCCCAGGAATGATAAAAGCATGAAGTGAGACAGAAAATCATACAGCTCTTAATGCCTGCTTGTCTTTTATTAATTTTCACTTGTAACAGCAATAGCTGCTTTTTCCAAGACAAATATTCCTGGCTCAAAAGATCACTGTCTTTCCTACATTTGTGCTATTTGTGCAATATCCACTTCCCATTGGAACCTTCTCCACGTTACTAATTTCCCTTTTCCCCTCCTCTAGCTGCTCCCTCAAGAGCTGGTGTGACAAAGAAGAGCTGAACAAGCCACACTTGAAAAGCAATCAACCCAAATTAGAAGGGCTTTCTTCTAGGCTGTGTTTGGAAAGGCATCATCCCCCTGAGCACATGGCACTGCTGCCTGCCTGTGCCCTGCTCTGACAGGGCAATGCAGGGGGAGCAGTGCCTGCCCTCACAGCATAAATTGATGACTGAATATTCTGCTTGGAACTCCTTGGTGTGGCTCACATGCCTCCTAAATCTTTCTGCTTGAAGTGTAACATTTTCATGCCCTTCATATCCCTTCCTGTGGGAACTTGTGTTAAGCTTTGGAAAGGGTTTAGGCACACTCACTCCCCTCCACTGGCAGCAGTAGCTGCTTACAACTCTCATAATCAAAATCTTTCTGTGAAGTTGTCTGTATTAGGAACACTTCAGATGTCTGTAAGCCACCCCACAAGTGAATTCCCCTGACCTGGTGAAGAGTGTCCTTTAGACAACATTTACTCCCTTCAGCCTGTGGGCTCCTGAGCTGGATGGCAGCTGGCAGTGCCAGCACAGGGGTGGCACCCCTGGGGTCTGTACAGACCATGCACCACTTTGAGCATTACATTGCCATGGCAACCTTCATATCTAAAATGTTCCATATTTATTTCTGAAGAGATTCTCCTTCCTGGGACAGAGGACAGCATCCTGAAAATGGGGCTTTTCACCCAGCACCTCCACACCAGTCACTTACCTTTCCCTTTTCTTCTTTGCCCTTTTTCCTTCTTTTTTTCCTTACAATCCACAAGCTTTTGTCCCTTCTGCCCACTTAATGACAACGGTGGGATGTTCCCCCAGGTTCCTGGTGAGAATCTGTGTGGAAAGAGAGGGCCAGTGAGCTTTAGGAGTGCCTGTGTGGGAAGAGGGCTCAGCAGCACTGGATGTTCTCAGGGGAACTGTGTGGCCCCAGGCCTCCCCTTTGGGCACAGATGGGAGGTGAAGTTCAGCTCATGCTGTTTTTATTTCTCCCGGGCCTCACAATGGGTCAGAGGTGGAGGAATAAGAAAAATAAAGATCAAGTGATCCTTCAAGCAGCATGGCTGGCCAGGGGGGCTGCTCTGCTGTGTGACCTTGGCCTCTCCAGCCCTTCATTCTCAGCAAGCACACCCAGCAGAGAGAGTTTTAATGGCACTGTGCAACTCACAGCCACAACACAAACTGCAGGCAGGACCACAGGAACAGAATGACAGTTTTTCAAGCTGCTGTTAACAATGATTTCACCTTTTTTTTTAATGCCAGCTGTCCTGATCAAGCACTGTCACGTGCAGTTACACCCTGGGACTCTGCCATTCCAGGTGGAGAGTGAGAGGGTCTGCAACCATCAGGGTCTGCTGTGGCCAGAGAATCACAGAGTGGTTTGAGTTAGAAGGGACCTTAAAGTTCATCTTGTTCCATCCCCTGCTGTGGGCAGGGACACCTTCCACTCTCCCAGGTTGCTCCAAGCCCCATCCAACCTGGCCTTGAACACTCCCAGGGATGGGGCAGCCACAGCTTCTCTGGGCACCCTGTGCCAGGGCCTCTCCACCCTCACAGAAAATAATTTCTCCCTGACATCAAATCTAAACCTGTCCTTTTTCAGTTTAAAGCCATTCCCCCTTGCTTTATCACCACCTGCCAATGCAAAAAGTTGCTCTCCAAAGCCATGCTGAAGCTTGGCTTTGAACACAGCCATGCTTTCATTTATACTACTTTTTTTTTTTTTTTTTTTACTACAGTTTGAGCTAATATATTAATTTTGGAGCTGAGCATACCACCTACTGCCAAAAGACATTGCAAATGTGGGATTTCACAGTGAAATATCAGTACAAAAGCACTGCTTTTACTTGCTAGTGCTTATCAGTGTGAGGTACATGGATCATGCAAAAGCCCTTGACACAGTGCTGTGACACTGCTCGAGTGAAAATGTACAAGAGCTTCTCATGGATAGTGCTGTCATTTAATTTTTTTTTAATTACAACTTAATTTGCAGCCAATAGGAGCCTTGACTGGAAGCTCCTCCCTGCAGAGTCCATTCATGCTTCAGCAAGAGATGCTGGCAAGGCCATCTTAAGGCTCCCCTAGAAGTGCTGTGGATTTCCCCCCCTCTGTGAAAAGCCATTCCCAAAGAAATGCCAGTCATCTCCTCAAGCCTCAAACTGAAGCTGTATTTATCTGCTCCGAAGCCAGATGTGAAGGATTGTGTCAGAAAAGGAGTTTTTTGGAAGGCCATGAGAGGGATGGAAGGGGCACTTTGGGATGCCTGCAGGGAGCCTGGCTGTCAGTTTGCAGAGCTGGAGGAGGCAGCTCTGTCCCTGATTGCAGCCTTTGAGCTCCTTCTCCTGTTACAGCCCCAGCAATTGCCATTCCTGCCGTGGTGTCTTCACCTGCCCTCTTATCTCTTTCCATGATCCCTGCTCTTGCTTCTCTTTCTGCCCTGTAGGCCTGCAACTGCTGCTGGAAATAATATATATTTTTAATACCATTTCTATCTCTCCCCTCAATCCAGCTGGTGCCATTGTAGGCAGTTTCCAAGTGTCACTGCTTCTTTCAAATTCACATCCTCCTGCAAGATACAGACCCATCCAACCCAGCCTGTTCACTCTCTCCTTTGTGTGCAGGCTTTATATTGCAAGTTATTTAAACTCACAGCTATTTTCCTGATTAAATAAACCTGGGACCAGTTACTCTGAAGACATCAGGCTTTTATTAGAAAGCTACATTGCCATCTTGTTATTTTGATCCCTACTCACCTCTCATCTTCCCACAGACAAAAGCCTCTGAGTTTCTTTATGTACAGGTGCATTCATGCTTTTATTGAGCAGGAATCCTCTTTGCAATCTCTACCCTGGGCTGAGCCTGCTCTGCAGATCATATTTGGTGTTTCACTTGGGCTTGATTTTGTCTCTGCTCTGACAACCCCTGGCAAAGTTAATGAGGAAAAAGGAAGCACTTCAGGATTTGCTGCTGATTTGAGCGATAGGAGTCACCTCCTGGCCATGCTCTGGGTGCTTTGTCTTCCATTGCAGTCACATCCAGATTCCAAGGGAACTGGGGAGAGTGGGGGAAGGCAGCAGGGAATATCTTTCAAATTAGGGTGCACGAGATGGGTACAGTACCTGAAAAGGCAAAGAGAACTGGAGTTGGTTGCAGTGTATCAGTTAGGGCAAAAATAATTGGAAAAACACTGTCTTGCTATAGTTAATGAGTTTTACAACTCAGAGTCCTGGGCTGTGGATGTACCCCCTGGCTCTGGAATGCTGCTGGTGGTGCAGGGTTAAAGGTCCAGCCTCCAGCCTTCAGGCACAAAAATGCAAATGTGGTCCACTTTTGGCTTCCCAGAGGCAGACATCTGCTTTAAAGGGAGCTTAATATAAAATCTTGGAGCCACCTTTTTTCCAGATAGAGGATTTACAGGATGGGAACAAGCAAAAAAAAGCTGTGATGATGTTTATTATTGTTGTTGTTGTTGTTGTTTGCTATTAACATTAATTGCTATTACTATTACTGTAGTAATAGTATATATATACTACACAAAGCATATATACTATATATACTATACTATATATATATAGTGTATATATATACACTATATATACTAATACTATAATAATAGTAATATAATAACATTACTATTACCTGAGGGTTTTTTCCCCTTGGTGTTATTTCTTGCAATTTTCACCAAGGATTTTCTCCCAGAGCAAGGGAGTGGGATCTTTTGCAGTCATTCCAAACCTGGGGCACATCTCTGTCTCAGGTCCCTGCAGCTGAGGCCAGCAACACAAAGTGCAGTGGGGAGATGCAGGTCTGCCATCCAAAACACATCCTGAGCTGCTGGGGTGACAGTGACATGATAAGGTCATGGAAAACCTTGATAAAAATGTGCCTTTTATTCATTAATCAGCTCTGTTTGAGTTGGATGTGCCAGCTTTCCTGAGAGAAGCAACCTGCCAGACACCCAAATATTGGCTGTTTAATTTCCCTGAAGTTAATGGAGAGAGTACCTGTAATTACACGTGGCCTCCTGTAAGTTTTCAGCTTTTGTGATGAAGTAGGAGACAGCATTATGGCACTTAAAGCTATTGATTAGTTAAGCTAATGGACTGAGACTGATTGAATCTATTGCCACAGCCAAGGGATTCTGTGTGGTGTTTCTTTTATGAACTCAGTAGAAAACACCTCTCAAACTGCAGGGTGGAGAGGTGGGGGGAGCAGGGAGGGCCCAGGCTGCTCCCACCACACAGGGAGTTCTTCATCTCCGTGTGGCACCACATCCAAATGTCTTGAGACCAAAGCTGCTGTGGTAGCCCTTGTCCCACTGGTGTACTGCTCATCTGGGATCTAATACAGAATTTTCATGGGCCTTGCAATCATCTGCAGAGGATGGAAATTTTAAGAAAGCACAGAAATGTATGAGATTCAATAGATGCCAGAGGGACGCTGAGGGAATGGCAGTAAGGGTTCATTCCTCTAACAGAGTTCAGCCCTGGGCTCCCCAGGCAGCTTCCCTTGAACAATCCCACAAAGTCTCTCACATCACACTCATGTTTGAGGTGACTTCATGTTGATCTTCAGTTTGACAGCCAGTGCTGAAGGCCAAGCTCACCAGGTTTACCACTGCACCTGAATTTCCCTGTCATTACCAGGATACACCAAATCCAGCCTTTAAACTGTTCATTTTTGTTAGGCTTTCAGCCCAAATTTATCTCCTAAAATTCTGTACCTCCTGGAGTGCAAAGGGGAAGATAGAAGGCACTTCCCTCAGCCCAGGCTAAAGGCTGATCAGCATCTTGTCCCTCTCTGGAGGCATCAAAACCACTTTGCTTTGCAGGGCTGCCAACACTGTCCCCACAGGCCACTCAGGCTGCTGGGGACAGCTTTGCTCTGTGCCATTCCCTGCTCCAAGTGGAGGCACACAATCAGTGCCAGACAGCATGGAAACTACTCCTGTCAACAACTTCCAGGGTTTGTTATGAGATTGGGATTTTGGCTGACAACAACACTGAGGCAACCAGTTTGACTTGCACAGCTGCTGCCCCGTTGGGGTGCAATATTTTCATTATGTGTCAAGGGTGGTGTAACTTCAGCATGGTGCAGAACATATGGATTGGAAACTGCCTAGCTGAATCATTCAGTATGTGGGTAAAAACCCCAAGAACTTCAAAATAAAGACTACTCCTAGTCAGAAAGATTAATTTCCCAGCTCAGAGAAAAAAAATATTAGGGACATAGCAGAGCAATTAGGCAATAGATCCCTGGAGGATTGGCTCACCTTTCTGTTTCCCCTGCTGGACCCACCCTGTGTCAAAAGGATGTTTACAAAGAATGAGCAATTATTTAATGGGCTGACTAGAGTGTCCAATAGTTTGTTTAGAAGAGCTATAATTATCTATATGCAATAACAGTTGAGTCACATGCTTATAACACCCCTCAGCCATTTAACAAAACATAAGTCAGACAAAATACAGTCCTGACATGAACAGGGAACATCAGATCCATGGCCAAGGCCCCCAGGCTCCACTGCCTGTCCATGTTTGGGGTTGTTTGTGGTGCTGGGGGTATCAGCCTCTCTCCTGCTGCAATTCTAGGTGTCCCACAGGTCCCATGGCAGCACCCTCAGTGTCCCTGCTGTCCCCTGGCACCTTGAACAGCCCATGGCATGTGCTGGGCCACCCCACAGCCTCCCTTGTCACTTCCCAGGGACACAGATGGTGGCTCGATCACCTGCCCCTCCAGGAGCTGCTGGAGCTCAAAGACACAATCCATCAGAATAAAAGAGCAAGGACTAATGCAAACTGATTTTGTGATGTTTTGCTGTTCCCTGCAGGTGGGAACGTGGCCGTCCATCAGCAGGGCAATGCTGACCTCTGCTGCCGGAAACCAAAATCATGGAAAACTCCCTGCGGCAGCACTAACGTGGCCAGGAGGCTTTGATGGAGTGGGTACCACCCCACCCAGGTGTAACCTTCGGGTTTGTACCTCCAGATTGCAAACCAGAGCTTGACAGATTCTGTAAAATCCAAGCGAGTTAAGAGCTGGAGCCAGTCCTGTCCTGATGGCTTGGCAGAGATGGGGGCAGTGTCCCCACACCTGGGAGCCAGAGCTGATGTGCCCACCCCAACCAGCACAGGGGGCCTTGCAGTCTGGCTGCAGAAACTTCATCAGTGCTTTGCTCTGCTGGCTGGGGAAGCACCTGGATAGAGAATGACACAGAGCAGAAGTGATGCTTCACTTTTGCAGGCAGCAATCGAGATTTTCACACCTAGAAAAAATTAGCTGGCTAAAATGATATAAAAATACAGGTTATTCCTCTTAATTATACCTGGGTCCAGCAACAAGGAGAGCTCAGAGAAGCACAGACCTGGAGGCATTTTCTAGGGTTTTTCCTCAAGGGTCAGTCACACAGTTTAATATTCCCATGAATGATCTTGGCAGAAAAGGAAGATTGTGGTGATGAAAATGTGCTGATGGCCCAAACCCAGGGGGTGCCTTCAGTACAGAGAACTGGGATATGATACTGAGAGGAATGGATGTCCTTGAGAGCTGAAAGCCCAGTTTGGGATGGCACAGGGGAACAGGTGAGGGACTGCTCTGCTCCAGCATGAGATGGGTCTGTGGTGCCACAGAGATAGAACCAGGTGAGAAGAGCAAGGGGAATGCTGAGATAAATCAGTTGGTAGAGATGCTTCCCATGGAGACAGAGAAGAGTGCAGCCATTTTTGAGTTATTTGAGAGCAATTTAGTCAACCTGGCTTACAGAGGAGCTTTCCCACAGATACTGACACCAGCATGACCCACCCCCAGGCACTGTGAGTGTTCCCAAGGTTTCCCCACTCAAGTTATTCCTCCTGCAGTCCTGCAGGTCTCCCCTGAGCTTGTTCTGATGGACACAGTGAGCAGGGTTGAATCCATAATGGCTTTGTACTCTGGTTTTACACAATTCATGGAAAATGCAATGCCCAGCCTAGCAAGATCTTTTGTATGGGCTTGGGGTAAAAAGTTAATGGAAGAAACTCCCTCCTGCTTTCCTTGCAGAGAAAATTTAGAGTAGGCCTGCAGCTTCCCAGGCACTCCCAGAGATGCATCCTGAGTCCCTCAGCTCCAGTCAGAGAATAAGGGAATAAGGTAGGGTAGATGTTTTTGGATTCAGATCTACCAAATTTGGCAGGAATAGAGAAGTAAAAGGTCCAGGGGAGGGATAACTGAAGCAGTGGCATTACAAATCTATTGCAACTCTGACAAGCTCTCATTTGCTGATTACAGCTGCCATGAGAAACACCAAGAGCCTTTAGCTGGAAAAACTTTGTAACCACACCCAAAATTGAAAACTTTCCATTTGTTACTGACTGCTGCACAGGTGACAGAGAACAAGGCATTTGCAGTTCCTGAGCAGCCAAGGTGTAAAGGCAAAGCTCACAAGCCCATGTGTTAACTCAAACCCTTTGGGGCCAGTTTGCCATCAGCCAGGACTGCTGGTATCTGCAGAAGGTGTTTTATTTACTGCTGCTGCTGCTGATCCACAGCTGGGCAGAGACACAGGGCAGTCAGGTGAATGAATCCTGGAGGGAAAAGGAAGACTCAGAGGCTCAGCAAATGGTCACCAGCTCTCCAGACACGGACAAAGGTGGCAGCACTCCACCCTGAGTGAGCTCTGGTGAAGGATGAGCTGTGTAACCCTCTGCTGCTCCTCTTCAGAGGCAGAATTATGTGTGTTTGTGGTCAAGGTGGTCCATCCTGGGACGTGTATTTCTCAGTCATTGTCACAAGGGCTAATTTATCTTAGGTAATTAGTTTCTGTGCCTTGGAGCAGTGAAGCACAAATAAGCATTTAACATTGATCTATTGCAGCACTTCCCTGGGTAAATAGATGGCTCTGGCGTTGGCTGGTGCTGATGCATCAGTGTCTTTTACCATCAGAGGAGTCACTCAAGCATCAGCTCAGCCACGAGCCAAAAAGCATGTCTGAGCTTTTAAACCAGCTCAGGGAATGTGTCTCTTGTGACCTGCTCCTGCTCTGGAAGACAACAGCAGCAAATCCCCCTGCCTGCCCTGAGGCACAACCCAAAGCTCCCTGAAGAGGAGATCAAATCAAAGAACACAGAAAACTGGGGCCAGCAGAAATGTCCTTTTCTGCTTTGAACCTCATGATGGTTCAGGTCTCACAGCCACTACACCACCTGCATGTCCAGCTCAGCACCACAGTCTGCACTAATTAACCTGTTGCCAATTTTCAGGTAATTACAAGTGATTATATGTGTTTTACATTTAGATGAGCACCCACTCTAATCCAAGCTCATCCATGGGACCATCAGGGAAACAAAAATACCTATCAGCTGGTTTAGCCCCAGGGCTAAATGTTTGGCAAAAAATGAACAAAGGAACGATGCTTTCATTAAAAGAAACTATACCAAGGCATTAATTGAAAAGAATGGATGTAGTAGTTTTTAGTCTACATGGAATAGAAATAGAAACAGAAATAATACCTAAGAAAACCATTATTGTACACTAAGCATACTTAGTGGACTGGTGGACTACAAAATACCCATTAATCTAGAAATCAATTACAGACAGTAAAATCTGTTAGAGCTAGTACTGTTCTTCACTTAATTAAATGTGTTATTATTATTTGATGGATATGTGGTTTATTCTGTGGTACCTAATTACTTCTCTGGAAAAGTTGCATGTTCATCTTTATAACTGTGAAATTAAAAACAGGCCATAAAGTCTCATTTTGATTGAGACACTCTTCCAGGATATGAAAGGAAATATTAATTCAGTGCCCACCACCTGGATGCACTAGGCTGGATACACTGGCTTTTCCACTACCATATTGAACAAAGTGCAAGTTAAAAACTATTCCTTCCTGCCACAAGCAGTAGGAGAAGTATGAGCAGCTTGCAGTGCTCAAAAATTATCCCAATTCTTTGTCTGAGGTATGAAACCAGGCTGCACAACTTCAAAGTGGTTAATTTTATCATGACCCCAGAACCGTGTAGCAGCTGGAAAATAATTTCTCCCCAGCTATCAGCTCCATTGTCCTCATTAAAGATCTCTTTTTTGCTGGTTAAATTGGAGATGGGGAAGACTTAGAGTTGCTATTCATGATGACTTTACTGAATCATTTTATAGCAGTGGACAAGTTGTAGTGGCTAATATTTAAAATTTGGGAATTTCAGTTTATCAGGTTAAATCCTAACCTTCAGGCATGTTTTCTTTTTTCAAGGCTGCAAAAAAACTCACTGGCATGATGAAAATCAGATCACTAATGTGAGTTATTAAAACAGAGGTAGGAGCTAGGTAGATAATTTTGGGTGCCCTCATTTGAACATGGTGTCTCCCTTTAGAACCAGTTCTAACTGCAGATAAACAGGAGCTTCCAGTTTTATAAAAGAACCAATATATCATAAATATATGATTTTTAAAATCTTCTTATCAATCCTTTTGACTTTTTTCCTCCCTCTGGATTTGTTTTAGTCTGGCAACTTCTGCTTAGGTTGAACTTACCCATTTCTTTGCCCCTTTCTGGCACTTTCTTTCTTGAGATCTCCAAAGCACAGGAAAAAGCAGCAATGAAATGTCACAGTTGGACTTCCAAGCCTGTGGTATAAAGAGAGCCACAATTAGACAAAACCAGTTGAGGGCCTGGTGCATTGATGAATAAAACATGCTGATAAAAGAATGTGCCCAAGTGCAAAGTATCATTATAACATAGTGGAAAAAGGATTCTTTCCTCAATCCAAATTTCTCAGAGACAGAAGAGTATTTTTAGACTACTATTACTGAAATAACCATCAAGGTGTTCACCAAGGTAGTTACCCACCTCAAAAATACAGGTTATCAAATAAAACTCCATTTCCAAGTGATTCAAATGTGAAATTTTCTCAGTTGCAAATTCAAAAGGAAGTGGATGCCTAGGAGCCTTATTATAATTTGAGGAGTTATTAAAGAATGGGATCATCAGGAGAGAGCACAATGGCAGATCAGGTTGAAAAGTACAAACCACTTTTTTTTTCTTTTCCTGATAAGTCAAATATCAAAATAAATTCACTTCAGGCACATTCACATCAGTTTTCATCAGATTCCTCGCAAGACTTTTATTGGCACAAATGATCACAGGAAGCAAACTTCATGCTGAAACTGCTCTGCCCACCTCTGAAGGGTAAGTTTATTAGGAAGGATTAATTGGATGAAGGCATTATCTCCTTTGAGAGGTCTTTTTCATGTCACCACTTAATAATGTTCACTCTATTCAAACCAACTCAGGAGTGCAACTTTTCGCTGTCACTGAATAGGCAAAACTCCACCCTTTTGTGTCAACTATTTCTATTTCCATTGTAATGAAACAACTGCCCATTACTAAATGATCAAAAGAAGAGAAATGTTACAGCAGAGGACAGAAAATGAGGTGCAGGAGGTTCAAAGGACATGTTAAATCTGCTGATGTGACCTGCTTTTGCTCAGTGAACTCACCTGTGAGCATCTCAACTTAGATGTACAAGGCAGACTCGTGCAACGCTTTATGCCAGAGCCCTGCAGCACCTGGGACCAATTTCTGCCTTTAACCAAGAGCTTTAGTCACTCTGGGGACATTGTGAGGCTCTCTGCACATTCATCAGTGAATGACAGCCTGCAGGAGAGATACAGGAAATTACATCTTTTATAAGCATCTAAAAGCGCTGCCTCCTGTTGAAGTCGTCTGACACCAACTCTACTTAGGACTGAGAAGATTTAGAGAATTTGCATTTGCTGTTGAAGGGGAAAAAAAGAAAAGAAAGGCCTCCCCTGCCTGTCAGAGGGGTGTCCCTCCATCTCTGCGTCCCAGCAGGGACATCTGAGCCCTGATGGGAGTGATGGGGGCTTGCACAGGGGAGAGGTTTGTTGCAGGCTCAGCGCACCAAGAACATTTCAGCTGACCAAAACACATTTCTTTCCAAAGAGCAAAAATGCAAGCAAGAAAAAAACCTTTGGTCTGTTCTGCATTCAATCCTGATCCACACACGCTGCAAGAGCTTGAAATGCAATTAATAATGTCAGGCCCTTTTACACTTCTAGAGAAGTTATTTATTATTACTATTGTATTGGCATGACACTTACCACCTCAGTAATAAAACCTCTCACTTGCAGTAATGGATCCAGCCTCATGACCTGCCTGCAAGGAAGGGAAGGTTTTAAAGATGGAAAATTGGTTCCAAGCAAGATAAAGTGATCATGGCCAGCCTGGGAAAGCCCAGGGCAGGGCCTCATGCAAATACAGATACCCTGGGAACAGGGGAGGCCCTTAATTACAAACATGAACCTTCCTTTGCATTCTCAGACTTAAATGTTTCTCTGTTCAACAGCCAGAAATTTATTTATTCGAATAATTTTTAGCCTGATTTTGGAATCAGAAGGTGACTGTTTTGCAGTCAGGGTGTGTGTATGAAAGTTGCCCAGATGATCCTCATGTTAGAGGAAATTATATTTTAAAAAAAGGAGATTTCTTTCACCAAGATAAAAAGTGACTGTGCAGAGGTATTGAAATGGATTTATTTGTTGGCAATTTTTGCAAAACACATGGAAAGAAATCAGGGAAATGAATGAGGAAAGGCAAGGAGGAGGGATGACTGCCTGGATGCAGCCTTCAGCACAGGAGGTCCCTGACTGACAGGTTTCCAAAAGGCAGGGGAGGGTGGGGGAAGTATAAGAAAGATATAGAATATTGACTATTTTCTATATTCCTTACTTTCCTTCCCTCCCTTGAAAGTACAGGATGCTGGTCAAGGAGGAGTTTTTGTCTAAGCCTGAGTGAAATTTTATATATTCCTACACTTTCCAGGGACTGACACATAAATAAACAAGGCTCCAGTACCAGTACAAAAGCTAATTATGTTTACAAACAATTTGTGGCCAAGAGATGGAACTGGAAGATTTATTTAAATTCCCACCAAAACAAGAATGAATTTGGGGACTGTATTTGCTGGGGGTTAGGGGGAGTAAAATACAGCTCTCCCATACAGCAAAGCAAAAACTTCCTCTCCAATGAACCCCTTTACCTGGCCTTGTACTATGGGTTATATTAATGCCCTCAGTTTAAAATTTCAGAAAGATCAGAAATAATAAACATTAAGCAGTGGCCTGGGGATAATTTACACCAAGTGCAGAGAAGGCAGGCTCTGGCAGTGCTTCTTGTTTTGGGACATTTGTAACGGGGTGAGAGACTCCCTAAAACACCCTGAGGAGCTTTGTGTCACCTGAGGCTCTGAAGCAAGAAATCTGCATTAACATTTGGCAGGAATTGCAAGTGAGCATGACCAAGGCTGGCCACGACCCTGCATCTTCTGAGCATGGGAGGAAAGTTTGCTTTAATTTGGCTGCTTTGGGATGAGGCTGTGGTGGGGAGATGCTCTACCAGAGAAGGGAGCAAAGAATGATAAGGACTTGGAGACAAGATGTAAGAATTAAATAAGCTCAGGAAAAATGTCTAGATCAAAATTGGCATTTCTGACATTATTGTTTTTATGTAGAAAAGCAAGTCCTGGCACAGAGGAGTAAGTTTGGGTGAATACATTTTAGTCTGAAGCTAATTCATGGGTGAGTTGTTTGATTCTCAGGTGTTAATTCTGCTTTGTGTTGCATCATAGGAGTCACAAGGATTTCTTTGTATCCCAGAGTGGATAACAAATACATAGAATTGGAGAATGACCTATAGTTGATAGTAAACAATGAAGAAAGTTTATGAGTTAAATTTATTAAACCTGTAGAACTTTTTTCTGAATTTCCTCAAATAACATCCCCTTTCCCCAAATAACAAGTGACACAATCTGCACAAGCATGACAAAACAGAGTCAACATTAATCTGCATGGAAACATCTGTAAATCAGGATCTTGTGGACTCTTTGTTCAGCACTGAAAGTGTGTTAGCCCTTCTTCCAGAAATAATAAAATCAAAACATTTCCCTTCTGGATGAGCACTTCTGATACTTTTTAAAGTATCACTCTTAGGGAAGCACTGCAAAGTGTTTGGAAAAGTAAGGGGCTGATTTTGTCAGAGGAGGCAAATGGCAAAGTGCCTGTGGAGTTAAATCCTAAAGAAAACAGCCACTGGAGCAATGAGCTGTAATCTTCCTTAATCCATAATATCAGCTGTTGACAGATACATACAGAGTGATTAATAGGATGCTAAAAAATGTTAACAAAGCAATAGGGACTTAGAGACCTCTCTGAAAATTTCCTTATCACACTTTATAAATTCACCAGAGGAACCATCATTACAATGTATGACAAAACATATGTTTTCTCTAGCAATTTGCTGGCACTTCTAATCAAACATGTCATCAGAAGTGGGAAAGGGAAATGAAACTCCTCTTCTGTTCTTCCCTGTTCCTTCTCAGAGATGAGCAGAAAAGCCCCACTGGGATCCTGCCATCTCACATGTTCCACAAACCCTCCTCAGTCACGAGATCTTTCCAGCTGGAGCTTCTACTCCAAACATTTGTACTGGAGGGATTTGTTTCTTTCTTTCTTTATTTGTTGTTAACAAGGAATTAAAGGAGAATGGGGGATGAACAACACATTCTCTGCCTAAGAGGACTTTCACCATTTAGCAAGATTTAAGTTCCTGTTGATACTTCAGTAAGGGAGGGGAGTGACTACAAGGAGAGATGCTCAGTAATAAAGATATTTTTTAGACTTGGATTAGAAATTCATCCTCAGTCTGGAGGATATGACCTTGAAAAGAAAATTCAGTTTAAAAAGCAGGATGATAAACACCTTTCTAGAGCTCTGCTCAGGCGATTATTATTCCTACAAAGGCCTTTGTAAGCTCCAAAAAGCTGAGCACAATCCTACATTCTTGATATAAGCCTCAACAGATTTCTGTGGGAAAATGTGGAAGGGGGAGGGAAAAAAGTTCAGCCTCTTTATTTTCCCCCCCTATTGAGATTAAGTATAATCTTTTCAGTATATGCTCCAGTATTTTACTGAGCTTGTTTTTTAATGAGATTATTCAGAAATCAGCTACTAGATTTTGCAGTTCCCATGCTACCTTCACTCCCCTGATGATATTCATGAGTAGAGAAACCTTAACACTTCAAAGGCAAACCACTCAGCCCCCAAGACTGCATACAGGCCCAGTAAAACTAAAATTATCCATCCTTGATGCTGTAAAGAGTTGTTCTCTATAGCTCCTTTTAGGGGACTGTAACACAACCCGAGCTGTGCATGGAAATGGGCATATTATGAACTGGAAAGGAGGATAAAATCTGCAACTGCTCCATGTGAAACTGCACAGTTTGGGTTTTGCAGGCATTGATTCTACTGCAGAGAGCACAGGGCAGCTTACTGCATGGTTATCCACAAAATCTTTCTCTCTGGGCTGGAACAAACTGGTGCTGATGGAGCATCACAGCTCCCTCTGGGAGACGTGGACTGGCTCCTCACTAATGGGAACTGCCATGAAACTCATTGTGAGCACAGCTCCTCCTGGACTGAGCTCAGCAGGGTTAATTTGGCTCAAAGCTAAGGCTGAAGCAGCCTCTCACTCCTGCCATCCCCTCCTGGTGTTTCTCTCCCTGGAATCTGTCACTCCTGGGTCACTGTCCACAGACCTGAACGCAGCAGCAGCCGAGCTACAGCACTATAGCCTAGACTGGGAGGAAAAAAAAACCAACCCAAAAGCAGATTTTGTTCATCCCTTGGCAGCTGTGCTGTGCCATCGTGACTTTTTTACAAACCAGAGCCCAGAGTCAGAGCCCATGACTGCAGCAGAAAAAAGTGTGGTCCCAACTGCTGGGATCAGGGTGTGATGAGCCAGCAGAGGAAGCTGAATGCTTTTGTCTGCCTGACTGTCTGGTTCTACTGCTTCAGCTCAGCATTTCCAGAGTTTTGGGAGGTGGATTGAGGTGGATTTATTCCGCTGGCTTCTGCAGCCCTCTCGTGGCCACACTCCTGTTGCTGGGGAAGCACAGCCTGAAATTCTGCATGGGAGGAGAGAGTCTTTCAGAAGGCAAAACAAATAGTTATTAAACAGCATGTTCACCAAAGAACAAATATATAAACGAATGGGACACTTAGGATGCTATTTATTCCAGGTGTACAAGCAGAGTTGTTGATAAACTACTTGCTTTTGAAGAATCAAAGGAAAAATTACAAAAAGAGCATTGATCAGCTGTGTTTTTAATGGGGTGTCCTGTTTCATCTCCTCAGCCTGTCACTAAACAGTCTGCTTTGAAGTGCTCCTTTTTTTGAGCATTTGCACATTGATTTACAATGGTGTGGGTAAATTTTGTGCTCATAGATGGGTCTTGCTGAATATCTGCTTATTGGAAATGTGTCTATGCAGGAAACTCCAAAGAGGGGTGGAAAACCTCTTGGGCTGGGGAAAATCTAGGCAAACCTGTATTGTGCCAATTTTCTGCAGAGACTAACAGGTAGATTTTTCTTTGAAGCTTGAAAAGCAAGCCTGGTTTATGGTACCTTTTGTTTTTCCTCTTAATCTACCAGGTAGAGACAGAGACCCCACTGTTGATTGGAAATAAACCATGGGAATTCCTAGTGGAAGGAGCACACTGATGGGAGCAGTGCTGAGAGCCTGTCCAACAGCCCAGCTGCTCACTCCCTGCCCAGTGCTGGGTGCCAGCACCAGCAAAGGAGATGCCTGTGGAATAAACAATAGGATGGATCAAAGGGAAAATCTGGTGCACAGGTATGGGGTACTCTGGAGGAGGTTGTCCAGTTTTGAGTGATGTTTCTGGAACTGACAGCAATAGTACTTACAGGCCAGGGTGCCTCAGTCCTACCAGGGAGATGATATCATGCTACTGTTTTCCCATTATTTTGCTCATTTTTCCTGTTACAGTAGTTTCAGGAGAAATGTCTGCTTTTTAAAAAGATATGATAAAACTCAAACCTAAAAAAATACCTGAAAAAAAAAACAAAGGACAGAGTGGAGACACAATGACTCCAGGGGCTCCTTACCTTTTCAGGGTGATGCTGCCCCTGGCAGTAACTGCATTCAGCTGGGTGGGGTGGGACAGTTTTAGCAGGATCAGCAGGACTCTGGGTGACAGTGACATGGAATGTCTTGCAAGCCAGTGTGACCACCCACATGTTCATGGTGCTGCAAGAAGCCACTTGACCCACACCACACATCCACCTGAGCCCCTCCAGGTGCACACAGGTGTGTCCTACCCAGCTTAAGCAAGGAAAAATCAGACACAGAGATAGGTGGCTTCTGTGCCTGCAGGTATTTCCCACCTGAGCTGGATTTTCCCCCCTCAGAGCTGATGGAATGAGGCTGCTGACACTGCAGGCAGCTTCCCCATGTGCTCAGTCCAACACCACGGTGCCAAATGTAGAACCAAACCTCACTGGCATCCTGGGTGGCATCTCCCTCTGGAGCTGGCTGCCCTGGCAGCTCCTCCTTCAATCCTCTGAACAACTCAGGGCCCTTGGGAAATAGTCTTAACTTACCTATATTAGCATTTTACCCACATACACCACATTTTGGTGCCTTTAGTGCTGCAGCAATGCTGCTCCAAGAGAGCCAAGCTGCCTCTCAGGGCTGCAGCACAAGGACAAGCTGCAGCTCTCTCCCAGCTCTTCCACACCCTCAGGCTCATCTTTCTCACTTACAAGAAACCCTTAATGCTTCCATAAAATGGTACTTTGCATATTTTTTGGTTTTTGACTCAATGACCTCTTTGCTCTTCATTTTCTATAATCCCACGTGTGCAGAACCAGATGTGTATTTTTTAAGATTGCTTTTATTTTATATGGAGACAAACAGTAATAAGAAAGTAACAAAATTAATGTCTGCCTGAAAGAGCACAGGGCAAGTATCATCCTGGGTTCCAAAATATTCTCCAAACAAAAGGCTGATAAATTTTTAAGACATGTCTGTATTGTGAGATGCTGAGAGACTTGGGGCAGTAAATGTCTACGCCAATAAAACCACATGAAATAGTGCAGATCAACTTACAGCCCAGGCCTGGGTGCAGTGACATTACCTGGGTGCAAAGCAGCAGGGACATCTTACTGGTTCTGTCCTGGTGATGCCTCAGGTTTCAGCTTTTATATTTTTCAGATTCTGTGCTGCTTTAGTGTGAACTTTTGAGCTTCATATTAGGGGATGATGAGCTCTCTTCACAGAGTAGGGAGACAAAACAATTCCTTCTCTAGCTGGGGACCAAGGACAAATGATCCAGATCTCAGGCCCAAGAGCATAAACAACATGGACTGAAGAGAGAAAAACAAGAAGGATGTGACTTCATAATCTAAAGCCGCAATTGGACAATGAACTCCAATATGCAAATGGAGCAGAACTTATAAAAGTGAGAGACCCTGTGACCGGTTGTGCATTTTGTGACCATTTTGGTTCATCTTGGGTGTAGCCTTGGCTGGGCTCTTGTGCTGCCCAAGGTGGATCCATTGAGGCCTCCTAATAAATCCCTACTTTATTCTTTAGCTCTGTCTAGTCTCTGTTCTAGGTCAGCCTTCACAAGGCATCAGTTTCTGGCGACCCAGATGGGACAGAAGGCATCACTGGCACACATGGACGCCCACACGGGTCTGTGCCTGGCCAGCACAGGCCTGCCACCTCCTCCCAGCTGCCAAGGCCGCGCAGACTCATCCGCGGGCGTGCAAACACGCTGGAAACGCAGAGAAGTGAAGTCCCGGTGAAAGCACAGGATGCACCGTGTTTAAAAACAAGTCCAGGCCGGCTCCGGGCTCTAGGACTCCGCGATGATCATGCTGAGGTTGTTGCTGAAGATGACCCTGCCGTCCCTGGTGCTGCTGCACTCGGGCTGGCACAGGGCCTCCTGCAGCCGCCGCCGCAGCGCCGCCGGGGCCGTGCCCAGGAAGTTCTTTGTCCCCGTCAGGAAATCCATCATGCGGCCGCCGACCGCGTCCCCCTCCACGAAGCACTCGGTGATGTCCCAGCCCGACGGGAGCTCGTAGACGCGGTGCTGCACCCCCAGCCTCTGCAGCACCTCCGTGATGCCGCTGCAGGTCACGTAGTGGCCGCTGTCGGTGGCGGGCAGGCAGTCCCTGTGCTTCTTCCACAGGCTGGCCCAGCCGCTGCTGTCTGCAGGGGCACCAGGGAAGGTTGTTTTGGCAAAGCCAAGGCAGTCAAACATCGGCTAATCAACTATGAAACGAGCTGGAAAAGCTCCCTCGCTGCCGGCCCAGCCCTTGATGGGGCAGGAGGAAATCTTTCCCCTTATTTGAGACTACTTATAAATATCTGTGCCTCATAAAACCCTGGCTTCCCTCAGCCCTCCCTCCAAAACTGTCCTGTTTAAAATAAACTCCTAGAAGATGTCTCCAGCATGGAATTTGCCCAGAAGGAAGGGTGCACACACAGAGGTACCAATGTGCTGAGCCTGAGCATCCTCTCTACCTCTTGGTCCCTTGGCCAAAGCAGTGCAGATGTTTTGACACATCAAACCTCAGTTATATGTGCTCATTGAACAATACATACCTCAAAAGCAGCCCCAGACAGCAAGGCAAACAGCCTACAGGCAATGTGAGAGGCAGTTTTTATGGGGAACATGGGAATTTGTGCTTTATCCACCACACCATGAGTCAGGGATTTATGAATGGCACAAGGGATGAAACACTCTGTTCTTTTAAGAAGAGCCATCACGTTGTGCCTCTTTTTTCCTGTCCTGACATAAAGCCTGCAGCTCTCAGCAGCATCTGCTGTCCTTCTGGGCTCTGGGTCATTGCTGTACAAAGGTAATAGCCCTAAGGATGAGTCCACCCAGAGCTCAGGTTGTGTTTTTCCAGTGCTGATTTCACCATGAGGAAGGATTGAACCTCATTCATGGACAGCCACACTTCTTTCTACTACATTGATTCCATAAGCAGGGAAGCAGCAGCACAAAGGCTGTGCCTAAGTGGCCCCATCAGACACTGGGGCCCAAGGCTAAGCCCAAGATCACACTCTCCATATGAAATCCAGAATTTTTTTTAGCTATTTACTATAGAATAAGCACCACTGACATCCCCTGATAAATATTTGTGGCTTTCAAACTTCAAAGCTCTTCAAAACTCCAGCAATGGAGCAAAAAAAATACAAGGTCTCCCTTACCTGATAAAATTATGATCAGAAGTTTACCATGATGGTCAAGGCAGCTGTGGAAAAACTTAATAGTACTGGGAATATCCTCCACACGGTACAGCATCTAGAAGAGACAGTGACACACAGCCATTATTCCTCCTCCACAGTGCAATGACCCTCCAAAGGCTTAAACCCTTTCTTTAAGAGGTGTTTTAAATTCTGTTCCAGATGCTTTCCAGCCTTTCCTGATTCCACATGCCCATTTAGGGACACCTCACAGCACTGAGCATTGCCAGCTTTGGTGTTTGTAGAGCTTCCGCAGAATTGCTATGGGAGAGCTGAGCCCAGCTCTGGTGATAAATCCAAACACAGCAGAACTGAAGGGGGTAGTTAAATCCAACAGCCCTGTGTTAAAGCAATGTCCATTACCTGGATCATATGGATGAAGTCAAATTTCTTATGTGTGCCTTTCTCCTTCACCTGCTGCTCATACTCCAAGGAAGTGAGCTGGTGCCAAATAAAAGAAACATTCTGCAGGTCTGGAGCTTGATTCACCAGCTCTGTTTCAAAAAGTAGAAGAAAACCCTGAATTTCATAAAATAGCAGAGAAACTCATCATTCAAATGGATGATCCTTGCTATAAGCCAGGCAGCAGGTGCAGCCTTACCTTTGTAAGCTGCCACATGCTGTGGGTTGGGCTCCACAATCTCATTGTCAATAAAAACCCCTGGGTGCACAGCCTGAAGTATCCTGATCATTTTCAAATCCTGCTCACCTATTCAATAAACACAAATTCACTGCTTAGAAAGCAGGTAAATGCAATGGAAGGATGCCAGTGCACCAGCCACCACCCCCCAGCAGAAGTGAGGCTTGTTCTGCTTTGTGGCTCACGTGGTGGCACAGCCTGGTGATACTCCTACCATGGTACTGTGCTGCTCAAGCTGACAGAGAGGTACAGAGGAGCCTGAGAACAAGGTAGAGACAAGCAGCAGCACAGAAATCTGCTAATGGCAATACCCTGGGTCATGGGACAGACAGGCCAAAAGAATCACAGCCCACTGTGTACAAAAATAACCATGAAACATTAGTTTTCAACAGCCCCATAAAGTTTTAATGGGTGCAAGGAGGCAGCTGACACAGCTGCATGGGGTGGCCCAAGGCTTTGGGGCTGTCACAGGGACACAGGGGCTGTTGTGACACAGCCCCAGGACCTGGGGAGCTGCATCACCAGAGAAAAGACCCACTGACATGCAGTATCCTGGATCCTCCCTCTTTAGGGATTGTCCACATGGTCTGGGCCCAAGGTATCAAATAACTGATGGTTCTCTTGGAATACAGGTAGAGGCTCACATATTTGTGTGGAAGTGCCCTGCAAATTGGTACTCCTGTGCTGCTGTGTGAGCTCTGGAGGAGCAAGCAGTAGTCTGTCCTCCTGTTCTAGGAAAGTTCCAGCCTCTTCTGAGGTGATACAGGTCATGCTGCTTATTTCCCAGAAATGCCAAGTGTATGAGTACCCCTGGATCACTTCAAACTATGTAAATAAACAGCAGATGTGACCACCTTGATGAGACCTCTGCAAGAATCCTCTCTGTGGCTGATGGTGGGGCCTAAAAATAGTCCTGGCCTTGCAAATGTCACACAGAGAGGTCTTGATATGAGATCCTGCATCCCCCCTGCTCTTTCATCTGATGTACCAGCCATGGGAAGAGCAGTCATCCTTGGCAGGTGCTGCAGGACACAGAATTCAAGGAAGGAAATATCAGCCATGCCAGCACTACTGGGACATCTGAGGAAGGACGAGTCTTTTGAAATGAGAGAAAAAATACCCCCCCAACAGTGGCAGCAGGGCAGGGCTGGCCAAAGCCTCAAGGGAGGAGGCTGTGGCTGCACCTTTGAAGGTACTGGGACCAATATTGCTGATAGGAAGATCCCCATACCAAGCAGCTGAATCATTGGTGACAGCCCTAGGTGCCAGTGTGTAAGTGCCTGGTTTGGGGAGCAGCAGCCCTTAGAGCTGCCTGCAGGCTTGGGGCAGGGCCAGAGGCATCACTGGCATCACTCCATCACTGCCTCATGTCCTGCAGCATTGGTGGAGGCAAATGGGTACATCAACAGCAGGTGGATATCTTAAAAGTTGCTTAGGTTTGGAATTTTTCCCCTCCACCTCTGTAAAATTCCTTAATGCAGTGTTTGCAAGAGCAGGTATTAACATCTTCAACCAGGGTGTCTGTAAAAACAAGCAGTAAAATAACAGCACGCTGGGGCAGGAATTCCTCTGCTGCAGCTTGCCTGCCAGCAGCAGCTCTTCAGCCCTGACCACAGCCAGGCTGGGAACCTCTCTGCAACTGGAAAGTTCCAGCTCAGAGTTAAACCAGCCATGAGAAAACACGGGGTGAGTCAGAAACGTGATTTGGACCACAGCAGAGGCTTTCAGGATGTGGGGTCGGCCACTAATCCCCATTAATATTTTCATCAACTAAACTAATTCTGGGGGCTCTGTGAAACCAGAGTCCAGCTCTGAAAAGGTCAGGGATCAGATATAACCTTTTAGTCAGTGCCATCCCAGCTCACTCCCTGCCCAGCCCCAGCAGCTCAGCTCTTGCAGACGTGGGGGGTGCAGGTCTGGACCCCTGTCCTGGCATCTGTGAGGGGCACTCACCCAGTAAACACAGGAAATTTTACAGGGTTTATTTTTCCATTAAAACCTCCTCTGAAGAGGACATGAGGAAAATTAAGGATGGTGCTAAAAGTTCATTTCCCCCTTGTGCTTTTGTGGAGTCAGAATTTCTGTTTTATATTACTTAATGAAAATAGAGGGTAATTGAGAACTGAATCATTTCTTCCTGCTTGGTTTCTCATATGCTCCAACATATTCCCAGCCGGGGAAAACAATCAAATGCTAATTTTCTCTTACTCAGGAAAACAAAACAAAAAAAAAAGTGAGAAAAATGCTTTCATTTGAAAGTATTAGTACTTAAAATTCAGCTGAAAATACTTTTCAAAGCAGAAGTAAACTCTAAAAATCAAACCACTGCTTCTTTTCTCTACTCTTTATTTTCTCCCAGTTTCCCTAGGAGCAAAGTTGGCTGTTTCACCACCTTTTTGTTGTGTTGTTTTGGCTTTTTTTAAACACAAATGCATTTAGAACAACTTTAAAGCTATTTTTCCAAAGGATAGGTTTCTCTCTGGGGAAAATATCATTTGCAGTTTAAACCTTATTTATCACTGGGTAAAAACACAGCAGTAACAAAGAAACATTGAAAAAGCTGATGCAGCTTTGCATGAGCTAATGGTTGTGGCCAGGTGGTTTTGCACTCCTGAGAGCAGGGCATTGCCCAGCCCTGGCCTCTGGGATCCCTAAAAGCAAAGCAAAAGGAGACATCCCTTCAGGGGGGATAGTCTAAGGCAGGATTTTGGGTGGAAGGAACCTCTCCAATGTCTCTAATTCTCTCCAACAAGGTTTGAAGATGCTCTTGTACCTAACCAGAAGGAGGAGTCCTTGCTTTGAGGCAAATAAAATCAGGTGAGAGTCCCCAAGAGGCAGAAAGTAAACTAAAATCTAAACTAAAATCACACATTTCTCACTGCCCAGAAAGATCTGAGCAGCAGTGCTTCAGAAGGGAGATGGAGGGAGGGAATGAGGGAGGAAGGAAAGGGAGGGAGGGAGGGAGGGAGGGCAGAAAGAGATGCTGTTTCTGGAAAGAAAGGGTAAGCTGGAAAGGGCTCATACTAAACTGAGAAACTGAAAAAAGGTACTCTGAAAATTTAGAGTTTCTATTGGAAAAGCANAAGGAAGGAAGGAAGGAAGGAAGGAAGGAAGGAAGGAAGGAAGGAAGGAAGGAAGGAAGGAAGGAAGGAAGTCCTCTTATCCCAGCTCCACTCTTCCTTTATTCCTTCTGCCCTTCTGTGCTTCAGTGGGAAATGCTGCCATTATTGTCTGAGTAACCCTCAGTGCCCAATTTTCCAGTATCTCCTTCTGCTCCCCACAGGTGCCCCCGTGCCCCATCCCCACACTCCTCACCTGTGCCACTCCCAACTCCCAGAACGCTGAGGGTCGATTTTCCAGAGCCCAGACTGAAAGGATAAATACACATTACTTAACCACACTGTGTCACAGCACTTCATGATTTCATTCTCACAGCCTGGCTGACACGTCAGCCTGGAAATATTCGTGTTCTGCACATGAATTGGGACAGAAATTTGATCATCCCTTTTGAGCCTGGTGATAACCAGCATGGCTCAGCCAGCTCATATTTCAAAGTACAGTAGGCACCACTGTGCAGAGTTTCTCAGCCTTTGCCAAGGAGATTTCTTCAGGCTGTGGCTGGCAAAAAAAGCCTCTGGGAAGCCCAGGGCAAAGGGGCTGTACCTGACTGGGATGGCACTGCTGGGAAAGCAGGGACAAGGTGAGCTGGGGAAAACCTCAGCACCCTCAGGAGGGAATATTGGATATAAACACCCAGAAAAAGCAAAACCATTAGGCTATCCAGGTGACTGGAAACCATCTCTTACCAACATTAATCTTGGATTGAAATTAGGAGGAGGGTCTGAATCTTCAATAATTTTTACCTTAGAAAAATTGCTTATTAAAAGACTCCAGTCACGTGCTTCCTAGCAGAATATTTAATAACAGCCAAGGGATTGAGTTTCCCAAACACAGTCTCAGGAGGCACCTCAGTAATGATTCCACAGGACTGGGATGAGCAGCAAGTCCTGAGGGGTGTGAACAAGTCCAGGAGCCTTAGCCCTAACGAGGTCAAGACCCTTTGACAAACCCAAAATTAGCATCATAGAAAGCCACAATTTTGTCCATGATTTAAATTCACAATTAAAATTTCTTAATATAATGTTTAATGATTATTATGTTATTGTTTATTTTACATATATGTCTGATCTGTTGAATGAAAATTTGCCTGCCTAAACTTTTTTTCTCAATGGAGAAAAATCCAGTTTCTATAACATCCAAAAATTACCCAGATTTGAAAGGACTTTTCTGTGCTTTGGATCTAGGCTGTTCTGAAGCTGTCTGCAGTTATCCAGCCTTAAGATATTACATCAATACTTTACAAAACTGATTATCATTTGGTACTTAAGCAATGCAAATCTGCTTAGGATAGAAATAAGGAGGTCTTAGGGGATTGGGAAAACCACGAATTAGCCACTAGGAGAGAATTAGAGATGTGTTTCTGTTTGGATGGATGTGATGAAGTCCCAAAAGCAGGGAGAAAGCACAAGAGAGCTTTCTTTCAGGAAAAAAAACCAACAAAACAAAACAAAACAACAACAACAACAACAACAACAACAAAACACAAAAAAAACCCAACTTTAATCCTCGGAAAATCAGCTAATGAGAAGAGATGGACATGAGAATGAGGTCTTGAGTCTTTCCTTAACATAAGCTGAGAGGCAGCACAGTGTATTAATTGAAACAGCATATATTCTGGAGTCATTAAACAGAATATCCTAAAAACCACTTTTAGGGGACTTAAAACTGAAAAGCATTTGAAGTTCATTCCTGCCCCAAAAAATCTTTAAAAGTTTTTGCTGACTCCCAGGCTAAAAGATGGCTTTCCCACCTCGGGGGAAGTGCTCCTTACCCAGCCACAATGGTGGGCATTTGTTCCTTGTTGAACTCATCCATGCACTGGTGCTCTGTTGAGTGCTCCAAGAATGACTTAAAGGCCTCCACATACTCCTCAGCCGTGAGGCTTCTCATGGAAGGGATCATGTAGAGCTCTTGGGGAACAAACATGGATTGCATGTTAGAGGCTTTGAGGCATGTGAAGGGTCAAGGCACTTACCTCATGGGAGAAACCCAATCTAACCCAACAGGAGCCAGGGATTTGGGAAAACGATGCAGAGGATGCACTTTCCAACCTGTTCACACTCAGGGTTCAGATTATTCTTGGGCACTCTTTGACATCAGCATGTTTGCTAAGTGACTAATCATTACAGGACAGCCTGAGGAAAATGTCCCCAGAATGTTTAGCCAGATGTGGGGCACCCTGCTTGCAAGGGATGGAACTGGAGGGGTTTTCTGGAAGACTAAAGAAAGGATAAAGGAGTCACACAGGGGGTCCAAACCTGTGGCCATCACTGGTGCCCCTGCTGGACAGAGGGACTGAGGGGGGCAGCTCTTGGCACACCTCCCAGGAGGGGCAACACAAACACTGCCACCTGCAGCTGCAGCCAAAATAGTCAGCCCTGTGCATCTCATTTGTGACTCTGGACAGCACGGGACTGAAAGGGGCTGCCAGGGAGGGGAATTCCCTGCTGGGACCTGCAGCTCATGGCCAGGAGGGCAACTGCTGGCAAAACACTTCACTGAATGGGCTCCTGTTCAAATGTGGGTGACTGACACCAAGATGTCTCTCTCTGAGCCAAAACCCAGGGATACTCAAGGGGTTTCAAGCAATTATTGCAAAGTCTCCCTTTCCTGCTGTCCCATCCTAATGACAGGGAGTAGCCAGGGCACAGGCTCTGGCCAGCTGCTCAGGGCTGAGGAGCCATGGCAGGACTAAGAGAAGATGCCCTGCTGTGCTGGGTCTGTCTCAGATCAATGCTGAAAAGGCATCATTCAATGGGGAAAAATCACCTATTCCTCTTTAATGAAATGAGGATAAAGGACAGGACTTGGCAGAATATCTTCATCCTCATTTTTGCCTTTCAAGGAGCTGCATTTTTATCCCCTAATTTTAGTCACCACTAATAAGAGAACCATGTATGTCTCATCCAGGACACTGCAATCTCAAATTGAATGCCTCTGCTGTTTCCAAAACCACACGTCCATGGCAGCTGTGCTCCTGGTCCAGCCCTATTGGAGGTAAAGACATCAATGTCTGTCCTCAACACTTTGAACTCTACCCTAACATAAACCTGAAATCACCTGAATTGCAGTCAGTTTACCATCCTGATTCTTTGCCTTTTTTTTCTTAACAATCTCTAACTCCAAAGGATTTAAAACATGTTTGTAGCAATAGCAATCTGAGTGGCCATTTTAATTTAATTTCTTTTTTTTCTTTTTCTTCCAAATACCTGAATTATCGTGTGGTGTTGTCAGAATCTCTGCTTCAAAGTTCATGCTGGGGAAACTATTCCTGTAAGGAAAGTATAGCACTTCAGTTATTTGAAGAACCTCTATGCTTTTTTGAAGCTGCACTGAAAATGCAGAACAAAGGGAAGATGCTCCAGGACAAACTTTCCTCTCCTGATAATCCATAATTTATTTTGTTCTTTTTCACTAAAGAAAGCCAAAACTTCTTTGTAGCTGATCATAGTCATAGAATCCTAGAGTCAATAGAACAGTTTGGGTTGGAAGGGACCTCAAAGCTCATCTTGTTCCAATCATCTGCCACGGGCAGGGACACCTTCCACTATCCCAGCTTTCTCCAAGCTCTGTCCGAGCTGGCCTTGGACACTTCCAGGGCATCCACAAGTGGCCACTGCTGCAGTGTTTGTCTGAGATGTGCTGTGGAAGTTTTCATACCCCTGCAGAACCATTAACCAGTCACTGCAGCTGAAGTCATCAGACTGACATTTTCCTTTCTTCATTTTCCTTTGCCTCATTCATAAAACAGGGTGAGGCAAAAAGGAAGAGGTGCATTTAAATCAGAGCAAGGACCTCACTTCTGCAAAGACAGGCTTGGGGTGAGGCTGTCTGTGCAAAGAGAAGTGTCACCTCCTGGGTAACCACATTTCAGTATCAAGATGCACAGCAAGTCTTAGGGGTGATATCCTGTATAATGTGCTTAGACACACCAAGGCTTTGCTGTTAGAAAAGGCCTCAGGGCAGGCAGTCTGAGACAGCAGACCCCAGCCCCACAGACTCCTCTGCCAAGGAAAAAAATCCCAAGTGAAGAAAAAACAGGGTAGGAGGTAGAAAAGTAAAGAAGGGAGTTTGTAGTAGGGCTTTGAGACACAAATATGTAAGGACCATGCTGGCCATGTGGCAAGGAAGTGGCCACATGCAAATACTGCACTGCTTTGGTCAAGGAAGGCAAGAAAAGACTGAGAGGTCCTGGAAGTCTCAGAGACACTGGGGCACTTGCAGGGTCCTGCAAGAGCAGCTGATTTCATCTGAGTTCAGTGCCAAGGTCACGTAACCCATGTCCATGGGGTATGTCAAAGGTCTCTCTTCCACCAGCTTGACCTCACCTCTCCCCAGGAAAGACCTCTCAGAAGCTCATCAGGAAGAACCAGAACCAGCCCACCTCCATCATCTCCAGCTTGGCTGCAGGCCACTCCCTCCAATTTCCACTCAAGCCTCCTATCTCTTCCATCTCTGCCCATCAAACCCCAGGGGTGAACCCAGCAAGGTGCTTTCCAGAGTAAATCTCCCACTAAAATGCCGAAGGGTATCGTGGCTTTTCCTGTGCAGGGAGGAACAGCTTTGGACATGAATTCCATTTCTGACAGGTCAAGTGTTTCCAGCCATGCCAGGGGACCTGGACAGACTTCAGCACAAACATTCACCAGCACAGATGATGCCAAGATCTCTCCCACTGACACTTTTGCCATTTCTCCTGGCAGGGGTTAGATTCTGAGACTGATTCACACTTGTTGCTGGTGAAACAGGAAAAACTGGACTTCCTCTAAAATCTGGTTAAAATCCAGATCAGATCCTAAAATTTATGAATATCATTTTGGGCTAGTCCTGCCCACCCCAGGACCCCAAATATCCAACAGCAGGACCGGGGCAGGGACTGCCAGGGAGCAGGATGCCCGTGGGCAGCTGGTCCTGCCACAGCTCCCAGCTAAGACTGAGCTTGCAAGGTTAAACCTCTTCCCTCCATGAACGGAGCTGTGTGCATTATGGACAGCAGGTGCAGAGAAGCCACAGTATTACTTTAAGTGATGCAGCCTCTTTAAGTAAGTTTCTCTAGGTAGACAAATTGCAAGAATACCTTCATAACTCATAAACTTCATTATTCCTAAACTTTGGCTGTGGGAGGGCTAAAGATCTCCCCCTTAGCCTCCATCCTTCTCAGGGCACATCTGCTGCTCCTCCCGCCTCCCACACACCCATCCGCAGGTGGGGAAACACCCTCCTCTCCCTGCCGGAGCCCACGCACCTCTTCGCCTCCGCAGCCGGCTCCATGGTGGCGCTGGATGCTGTGCAGGGACCGGGGCTGGGCTGAGGGTCTGAGGGTCTGAGGGTCTGAGGGTCCCTCGCAGCTCAGAGCACGCCGCTGTTCCGCGGCCCGGCAGGGTCGGCGTGTCCGGCTGGCCCCGCACGGCCGCGGCTCTGCCGGCCCTGAGGGGACAGCGGCGCCACCGGGGCAGGGACACGGGGAAACCCGAGCCCGGGGCAGAGCGGGGCCGGGCGGCGTCCTCACGGCACGGGGGGAGCACAAAGGGACACCTCGAGACTTCCGAAGCTCCGGAGCCGGAGTGGCAGTGCCCGAGGGGTGTGAGCCGGGCAGACCGGGGCCGTTTCCGTCCCCTCTTTACCGCGCTCGGGGCCTTTTCCCCTTCCCGCTCGCCGCCCTGGGCCGAGGGAACGCTTCCTGCATCCTTCTGCCGCCCGATGGAAGCGGGATGCGCTGGGACATCCCTGCCTTCCCCAGGGATCTGAGGAGCTCGCTGGCTGCCCGCAGACCTGAGCAAGCGATTTTTCCGTCTGTGCCTCGTGGGGAAATGGGCACAGTGGCAGAACCTCCAGCGAGCGCTGCAGCCCCGGCAGCCCTGTCCTGCCCCAGAAAGGGACGGGCGGCCAGGACGGGGGCAGCGAGCCCAGCCTGCTCACACTCTGCTTGCTAAGCCGCGGGGATTAGAAAGGAAACATTTTTGGGGACAGCTATCCAGGGCAGAGGTGCCCGGAGGTCCCCACGAAGGTGCAGTGGTCACTGTTCAAAATACAGAAAATCCTGGGTGCTCCCTGCACTTGCATTTAGGATTCTCCCCCCACCCTTACCCGTAGGACTGGTGACTAGACAACTCCTATTGTCCAAAATCTAATAACAAGAATGTAAAAGAGAAAGGATTTAAAGACTTTATATTTCCAAGTGAGGTCCACTAGTGTGAAGAGCAGCATTAGGATCCTCATCACTCCCATTCCCTGAAGACTATGGGTAGAACAGATTGAGCAGATCTCCCACCTTGCTGAGATCCCCAGAAGATTTCCTGCCCTGCACAGATCCCTTAGACCAGGGACCTCAGGTGGAGATGCTTCACCATCAAGTGACCTGCCTTGCTTTACACTAGGTTTGGCTTCCAGATGGATTTAAGTTATTCACATCAAGGCAGGTCCACAGCAGCACGTTAAGCTAGAAGCAACTGCATTGCTACTCTTCAAAATATTCCAGGTGAGGGAAGACCAGAACCTCTTTGCTAGGTCCCAAGCGCACCTCTGGCTCCTGCTGCCGTGTGACCACTGGGCAGTGATCTCACATCAGTTCATTCAGTCCCTCAGCAGTCCCACCAGAGATGCCATCCCAGACACCAACCGTGCACCAAGCGCTGCCCCCAGCCACTTCTGCCTTGTCCCATTGTCACTGTGACACCCAGCTCAGCCACCCCTCAACCCCCCCATGCCAAATCCAGGACACCCCGCAGGTCCCGGCAGGAAGCCCTTACCTCCCGGAGCTGTCGAGAAACCTCCAGCAGCCCGGAGCTGCGCGCCCTTGGGAGGCTCCTTGTACAGCCTCGTGTCCCTGTGCCCCCTCCCCGTGTCCCTGTGCCCCCCGGGGCCGCGCTGAGCTGCATTAGGCTCCAACAAGAGCCTTTGTTCGGGGGCTGCGGGGGAACAACGGGACATTGTGGGCAGCTGCCGGGGCTGGCAGCGGTGGCATGGAGGATGTGCCCTCTGCCAGCCCTGTTTTCGGCCGCTCTGGCCACCCCGTGACTAAATCCGCTCTGAACTCTTGTTTTCCGTGCGAACTGAAAAAGCTGATTTCTGGTCAGTGGGAGGATGGCTGAAGGCAGAGCTGGGCTGCAAGGAGAGGAAAACAAAGCGACTGTGTTTCCTCCCACACCCTGTGCCTGCCGAGGGCAGTTTTGGGCTGATCCTGCAGAAATAGGTCAGCCTGATCTCTGACCAGTGGCCTGGTCAGCCACTGTCCCCAGGGCTCGCCTGTCTGAGGCTGGTGTTGCCCATGGCCCCGAGCCCCTCTCATTTTCCCTTTCTATCAGCTCACCCAACAAGCTTGGACCTGCACCTCCAGGCAGGAAAGCCTGGATAGTAACATCAAATTTCAGTGAATTTACCATCAGCTTTTAGGCTGATGATTGTCAGGGAGGTCCTTGGCATTTTTAGAGCGTTGATGGCTGAAGGTTTGGGATTAAATGGTTTTTAAGGTCCCTTCCAAGCCAAACCAGTGTATGATTCCATGTTTACTACTTTGTTTTGTGAGGCTCTTCCAAATCCACCTAGAATAATCAATTAAAGCTCAGGTAATGTAACTCTGATTTTCTTCTGAGCAAAGCTCTTCTGTAGCAGTTTCCTGTTTTAATGGAAATATTTTCACCAGTTTGATATTTTCAGTTTTCTAGACTAATCTTCTCAAGTACTGTAGTTTCTCTACTCTCCTAGGTGAAATATTTCATGCAAACATGTACATGAAATCTCCATCAAGCAAATTCTGGTAGAGAGAAGGATAACCAGCAATTCTGTAGCACCCATTTTCCTGATAATTAACAACAAGATTTCTCATTAAAGGAAGAAATTTTGTTTTTCTTTAATGATTTAATCCTGGGCAGCAGTAGATTTTGGAGTTTGAGCAAAAGTGGTTTTTTTTTAATATGTGTATAGAGGATATTTTCCTATGGGGAAAAAGAACATAATTTCTGATAAATACTGAAAAAAAGGCAGTGCAGAAGCAGAACCCATCCCTCCCTGGGGGCAGCAGCCCTCACTGCTGCTGGGTTCCAGACATGTTTCTGTTCAACCTCCCAAAAAAACTGAAGTATCTATGTCTTGGAGGTATTTTTTTTTTTTTTAACACAGCCTTTCCTGCCTCTTTAATAAAGCCTGGCTCCTGGTACAGCTCCTCCAGACCTTTTAAAATGACCCTTTCCAACCTGTTTGACTGGAGGTCATAACTCATGTAGTTGCAATTACAGAGCCAAGGGAAGGGCAGAGGGAAAGTCCAATGTGGCTGCCTGCAAAAAAGGCTCTTTGATTCAAGGTGAAGACCAGCTTTGCTCTACAACCCACCCAGTATTCAAAAAAGATGTCTCTGAGAGCAAAGACAGATATCTAAAATGTGCCTTTTGCCCCTCAAAAACTCACATCTTCAGCCAGGAAAACACACTTGGAATTTAAATTTCTCTGCCAGTAGCATGGGCTGGGAGTCCAGCATGAGCAGGATTAAACACCCAACAGGAACAGCACTCCAAAACAGGGGGATTTGCAAATCCTGCTGTACCAAAACATGAGGAATTGCCAGCAAAAGAGATTTTGTCCCTAGCTCAAAGTTAGCAGTGCAAATAGTAAGGCTAGAGACTTGTCCCTGAGAGGTTTCTGTGGTCAAGAGGATGAATTGAGTGGGGCAGGAAATGAAGGATCAGAATTTAAATTATTTTTACTCACCTGCTCTTAAAGCAAGGCAGAGCCCACCCATCACAGCACATCTGAACTGAAGGGATCTGAACGCTCTGAGCAGCCAAAGCATCTCAGGAGAAGCCACTCTGCCAGGCAAAAATATGTTAAAAACTGGAATATCTCTTGGAATGTACATAGGATGCTGAGTCACATTTCTGGGGGTAAGCAGGAGAAGCAGCAGTGGGAGAGTGGGCATGAGCCCGGTGGGGGATGCTCACCTTTCACAGATTTTGGCTGTTCTTTGTGAATCTTTCTGGTCTGTCCCACTCTTAGAAAGAGTAACCTCAGCTAAATCCACTCTTCTTTGAAAGCTGGGTCAAAGCTTTTTTCCCACTGGCATTCTGTCATCTCTCAAACCCCGAGGAGCATTTCCAGAAACAGATCAAATCCAGCAGCTATGGCAAATGGGGCTTAGCAGTGTGCAATCTGTCTGGACTGCAGTACCACAGGAGGGCTCGTCCCAGCCAGGCACTACAGATTTATTTTACCCAAAGCCACTAGATGGGGATGCAAGGACACTTTTCTGCTCTCTGCTTTGATCCCATCACGTTGAGCTGGCCTTTCCCACTCACAGGGGCTGCTGTTGTCTTTCCTTTTTCTCTTTAGGAGCTGACAGAGGTCATTTGGAAACTTATCACTCGCTGAGTTCTCATCCTGTAGGGATCAGGCCTCAGGCAGCAGTTACAGTGCAATTGCTTCTTGCTGAATATTATTCCCTGCACCAAGACTTAGGAAGAGTGAAGGGTTTGCCATTCAGTTTGTGGATTAGTCTTCTTTTATGGGCTGTGGAAAGAAAAGGTACTTTAGATTGAACACAGAGGGAGAAAATGGTATTCAGCAACCTGGTAATCTCTGAAAATGTCCACACTTTGGAGCACTTACTGTGGGGAAAAGCCAGGAGATTTCCTCAGGCTCAGTAGTCAAATCTCTGGGTATTTTTTTTTTTGTTTGTTTGTTTGTTTCTCCTCTTTTGAAATGCACAGTTGTCCTAAGAACAAGCAAGACAAAATCAGGAGAACTGGTTTGGCAGAGGTGTGGGCAGGACCAGCCCTCCAAAGAGGTGCCCCAGGAGCACTTCTAGGCTGCAGGAGCCCGTGCAAGGCATCAGAAATGCTGTGGGAGTCAGGAGTCCAGTCCTGTAGTAATTGTCAGCTCTGACCTCCAGCCACCTTGGCCTTCTGCAGTGAGCACCCACTCTTACTATTTTATCTCAAGTGTCAGGATATTTGGTGTTTATATTAATTCCCAGCTCCTAAAGTCAGGGGAAATGAGGAAAAAATCCCTTTCTAGCAAATATTTAACAGCAAAATTCTGGCTTTGGGAGTATGCTAAGGTACCCAAAATGAACTCCAGGCTTTAAAATACAGAAAATGTATTTTGATAATAAGAAAATGATTTCTTTCTTTTGGAAAGAAATCCAAAAATTGATTAATTTCAGAGCAATTTCATGAATTGAACATTCAGTGGTTGGCAGGGAGGAAAGTGGGTGTCAGGGTGTCTTCAGGAGTCTGAGAAAAGAGGCTCTGGTAAATACCCTGAAAGCAAATTAATCTTGTATCGTAACAATCCATTCAGAAAAGTGGGAGAACAATTCAAATATTATCAAAATAAATGTCTTTCCTACTCCATATGCTTGAAATACGGAACCAATGCTGCCAATTCATGGCAATCAGTGTTTTAAGGGTTGGGAGAACAGAAGCATTGGGCACTGTTTGGTATTTTCAATTGCATCTCCACTAATTGCTAAAACCAGACAGTTTTAGTTCATTAAGCCTGAACAGAAGGGCAGTTGCTTTTCCTGGGCCAGAGGGTGAGGAGGTTGCAGGGTGAGGGCTGGAGGAGCACTGGGATGGCAGCAGGGGCCATGTCCCTGCCCTCCCTGGCTGGGGACACCACGGGCTGCCCACCACCCCTGCCAGGGCATTCCCAGCAGCTCCAGCAGGCACTGCAGATTCCAGCTATTCCTCTCCTGTGCTTTTTCCTCACTGTTTAGTAGTCTCCTCGTGGTGACAACGAAATGTCTGTTTTCCAGGAACCCATTTTATGGATTAGCCATGGTAGGCACTTGCAGCCCTCCATAAAGCACGCTGACACGCTCTCTGCTGCATTCCCAACTCGACTGAAAAATTGATCAGAGCTGATAGAGTTACAGGGCCCTGTGTCCCTCTACAATCTGCTGTCGTGCTGCTCAGCCCTTGCAGAGGCAGCAAAGCCAAACCCTGTGAAAGCCCTGTCTGAAAAATGCACCTCCATCCTGCCCTTGGCTTTGCACCCCTGCGAGGGCCACGTGGATGATGTGCAGGATGTGCAGGATGAGCAGGATGAGCAGGATGTGCAGGATGAGCAGGATGTGCAGGATGTGCAGGATGTGCAGGATGTGAAGGATGTGCAGGATGAGCAGGATGAGCAGGATGAGCAGGATGTGCAGGATGTGCAGGATGAACATGATGAGCAGGATGTGCAGGATGAGCAGGATGAGCAGGATGTGCAGGATGTGCAGGATGAGCAGGATGTGAAAGATGAGCAGGATGAGCAGGATGTGCAGGATGAGCAGGATGTGCAGGATGTGCAGGATGAGCAGGATGTGCAGGATGTGCAGGATGAGCAGGATGAGCAGGATGTGCAGGATGAGCAGGATGTGCAGGATGTGCAGGATGAGCAGGATGTGAAGGATGAGCAGGATGTGAAGGATGTTTCCCCACTCCTCCCCCAGCTGCTGCTGGTTCTCCTGGAGTTAAGCTCCCCCTGGCATTGTGAGGATCCCCAAAATGCAGCAGGGAGTGCCAGCAGGGCCCTGTTCTGCCAAGAGGCACTGACACCGTGTGTGGTGTGCCCAGGGCTGGCACATTCTCACCCCAGTAAGGGCATGGCCTCATGTGCCTCCTGCATCCCCTGTTAAATTACAGGAATCCCACTGCTTATATTCAGGAATATTCAGCAAACTCATTAAAAGTGGGCATAGGTCTGCTGGAGAAGATGGGATGCCATGCAGCAGAGCAGTTGCTGGTTTCTGCTGTAAGACCTCATCAAAGCCTTTTTCCTTTTCCTCCCTGCCTCCCCACAGCTCTTGCATTTGCACATGGAGAATATCAGTCCCTTGAGGCAAAGTCTGTGCCTCATTTCATCCCAAAATCTCCTGGGTTTTGGGAGGGCAGGTGGGTGTTGGGTGTGATGTCTGTTCCCAAGCATCCTCCAGTGCCCCAGTCCTACAGAAACACATCCTCCTTCTGTTTATGAATCACAGTTTGATTTCTGCTGCAATGCCAAATGAACACTGAACAGGAAATCCAATACCTGGCTCAAAGAGCTTCCAAATGAGGGGTCAGGTGGGATGCAAAGGATGTTAAAATAACTGACAAGGGATCAGAAGTGGATGAGACAAAGGAGGAGATAAGGCACTTGCCTCCAGTCTGAAATGTGCAACCAGAGCCAAAATGCTCCTCACCATGCTGTAAATGATCCCCACTCCCATACACTGCCAAATTCAGATCAATAACTGATCAATAAACATGCACAAGAGCTGCAGGGAAGGAGCACTGCCCTGGGAGAGCTCAGGGCTCTGTGCTGCCTTGGAGCCACACACAGACAACAGCACAAAGGGAGATGCTTGGCTTTTCACCTCTTTGGAGTCATAACATCACTGAATTGCTTTGGTTGAAAAAACCCTTTAAGATCATCAAGTCCAATGGCTAACCCAGCACTGCCAGACAATTAAACCATGTCCCCAAGCACCACATCTTTAATTGTCTCCAGGGATGGTGACTTACAGCCTCCAACAGACATGGCTTTTAAGTAATGCCAGAATATTTTCATATGGTTTTATCAGACAAAAAAAAAAGTACAGTAACGACTAGTTTCATCATAGGGACCAAAGAGGTGCTTTCAAAACAATTTTAAAATTGTTTATGTTCATGTGGATACATATACAGGATATCCAAGGAAAAAAAGGGTTTTTTTTACTGCAAGCATTAAGCACAGGCAGCCTTCTGTCACCTTGCAAAGTGCTGGATGTTGTCCAATTTCTAAGCTGTGTGCTGTTGTAACACACCTCAGCAGTTTATTTATGTTTACCAGGATACTGACAAAAATAAAAGGATCTTCTCAGTGCTGTTTGCTGCCCTGCCATTCCCTCCAGCTATGACCAATTTCTGATGGGCTTCTCCCATCTTCTCCCTGTGTCCTGCAACCTGCACAGATCCAGAGGGGCTGGACACCTGCAGCACAGAGCAGAGCCATCCCTGCAGGCTCCCTGCCACTGTCAGGGGGTGACCTTGGCAGTAGAGGGGTGCAGGATCAGCCCCAGCACCCCTTGGAGGCAAAGTGGGCAGCATGAAGCCTGGACAACATGAAGGTACTTAATATCTTTTCAGACAGGATGCTGTTTATGTCATCATTACAGCAACTCTAATTTTTATTGCACTCAGTCCTTCATGGCCACCGAGGTGATGACAGGTCCTGATGGCCCCAGCTCCCCCATCTATCCCCTCTCTCTCTCTCTCATGTGGCTGCAGAATCTCATTTCCTTTCCCCCCAGCCAGATTTTAACCAGTTACCCCTGAAAGGGTCTGACTGCAGAGGCAGGGGCTGACCCCAGCTCCAGGCAGGTGTGAGGAGTCCCAGAGGACCAGCACCAAGCATTTCATCAACCTCAATGTGTCAAGACCACAACTGCTCCAAAAATCCCAGGGAACAAAAGCACCTGAAGCAGCTCTGGGGAAAGCTGGACCTGTCTGAGCTGAGCCACACTCTGTGGCTTGTGCCACCTTGCTCTTCCTGGCCAAGGCCCTGCAGTCCATGCTCGTGTTTGCCCTCCTTGGAGGGGACATTTCCCTCACAGTGAATGTCCTTGATTCCTGCACTCACATATTCCCCAGGGTGTGTGTCCTCAACAGCATTGCAGAGGCTCCTGGAGGCATCTCCTGCAGCTTTCATGCTTTTCCAAGAGTGAGGAGGGAAGAAGCTTGGTCAGCTCTGGCACATTCCCATCTGCAGGATTTAGTGGGATCCTGAGCTGTTAGCAAACCTAACCCAGACCTAAGGTTTTCATCTCTTTTCCTTCCCCTCTTTACGTGGTACAAATGTGAGAGAGCTTTCCTAAAGCAACAAAGATACTTTTGATCTTGATTACTAGCATCAGCTACAGGAAGAAAATTAGAATTCAGGATTTGTCACCAACACTTCAATTATTCAGTGTTATCAAGTTGTCACCAGGCCTTTAATTATTTTTCAGTTTATATCTAATTTCTCACACTATGATTGCTTTAGTAATGTTAAGGTAGATCTGCAACTGTAATGGGAAATGTCCAAGTCCTTTATGATGCTGGGGACTGGAAATGACAATGTTAATAAAATTCACACATCTCCTGTGCCACAAACCCTCATCAATATAGTGTTGATCTGCAGCTGACATGCTATTTAATTATGCTCTTTTGGTACCAATAAACACTTAATAATATATTCAAAGTGAGTAAACAGGATATAACACTGACTGTGATTCTGCATCTATTTAAAGATTGGGCACAAGACCATAAAATCTCACTTTCAAAGCCTTTCAGTATTTGACTTTGCTTTTTGGACGCTGGGAGCATCATCCAGTGCAGGGTGTGTGCACCCAAGCCATGGGTGTGTACAGCCAAGGCAGGGGCTGTGGTACAGGGATTCAGCAGTGATTAACACCAATTATGCAGACAGTTATCACTGCGTGCAGAGATCTTTGTTTTAACACACCAGGCAATTTTGACTCATCAAAACATTATGCAAAGAAGGAAGCTGATTACAATGAGAGAAGTGGTGCAGAAGCTCTCACAGACCTCACCAGAGCCAGCAGAGAGGCAATTTGCCAAGCTTCTCACCCAGTCCAGGGCATGGAAACAGTGGGATCATTACATCTGCTGTGGATCCCTGTCCAGGGGAGGCCCTGGGGAGCCCTTCCTGCTGCTCTGCAATCCATAACACTGGCTCTCTGAGGGAAGATACAAAACAGCTGGTTTCTCCTCTTTTCCTCCAAAAAGGCTTTTAGCAGTCAGGGCCCGTTGTCTCTGATGTGCAGGTGATTGAGGATGCAGCAGCTCCTCAGACCAGCAGCCAAACCCCCCTAGCACCCATCCCCAGCTGCCTTCACCAGGCCCAGGGCTCCCAGGAAAATGGGCAAAGCCTGGTCCATAAAGCTTAGCACAGCAAAACCAGAAGCTTGTGTCCAACCCTGCCCCATTTTACACTCTGTTGGAGCATCCTGAAGCTAAAACACAGTGAGAAAACCTTGAACAGCTCAGCATGACCCAGCCTGGGGTCTCCCAGTCACCTCCACAATTTCCCCTTTAGCTGGTGTTTAGTGTGTGTGAGGCTCACAGTGTCCACTGCTGCTCAAATGCTGTTTGCCATGATTTGCTTTCTGCCTAATGACACTTCTTGCCCAGAACTAATCAGCAGATGTAGGAAATCACCTTTTTACCCAGCACCTCCATTCCCAGCCTCCAGCACCTTCTGCAAATAAATTCTACATATCTGAGATTCAAATTCGTGTTGGATCACCAGTGCTGATCTCCCTGAGATGGGGAAGCAAGCTGGGAGCACCAAGTGCTCAAGGTCATTGCATATTTTGTACTGTTCCTCCCTCCACAATTTGAGTTAATGCCACACAGCTGGGAGGGCATTTGCATCCCCAAAAGCACCATGATGCTCTGGAGATGTGCCAGTCTGGCATCTTGGCTCACAACTGGGTCCTCCCCCCCAAAAATACCTGTGCTGCACAGATGTGGATGATTAGTGCCTGAACCAGAACTAACTTCTCAGAAAATTGTACTTATTGCAGGACAAATTGAGTCTGCTCTGGCAGAAGCCAGAATAATTGCCCAGGGGAGCATGGGGCTTATCCAGCAGTTAATTCATTATTTGTTCCTGCCCAGAGCCAGGATGGAAACAGCAGGAAAGGCAGCAGCAAACAAGGTACAAACTCCAGTACCTCAAAACCAATTTGCTCACTTAAAGGCTTATTGCCATCACGGCAAGGGGGCAAAACACCTTTACAAACCTCATGGGTGGCAAAATAGAGGAGGGACAAGCTTTGTCCTGTACTTCTGTGATAGGCTGAACAGACTTGGGTGCAATTAATGCTGTATTTTGGGCTCTGCTTATCTTTGCACACACCAAAAAGTCAGAGTTAAGAGAGGAAATGTGTTCTAAGCCAGGGCAGATCCCAGCTTTGTGGCAATGGCAGGATAAGTCAGCCAGCACCCACCAGCAGCAGCTGGGGCTGGTCTTGCCATGTGCCAGGACTGATGGTTTAGAAAGAAGTAGAAGGTTGGAAAAGGTGTTAAAACCCAACAGCACTACAGGTGTGCAGACACTGAGCTCTGCCACTGCTCTGGTGGTGCTGAACACAGCAGGGCTTCCCTGCCTGTTCCTGAGAACACCCCTTTCCCTGCCTGTTCCTGAGAACACCCCTTTCTGCTGCTCTCAGTACAACCTCTCTGTGGAGGGACTGGGGCTCCTCCACAGCTGCTTGGGGTGACCCCACGGTGGCCACTGGCTGCTTTGGGATCCCCTCTGTGCTTGTGAGCCCCAGGAGGCTGCTCTCACCCCCCTCATCCCAGAGCCATGGAATGATGAGACATTCCCTGGTGCCAGGGCTTGGCTTCTTCAAGGGTCTCTGGAAGATGTGGGAAGTCAATTTAAAAAAAAAAAAACAACCCAAAAAAACCCCACACACAAAACAAATGAGCCATTCATCAGGGCACACAAACAAGCTCAGGCCCTGTGTGAGTCCAGCCTGGCCTCGAGGCAAAGCAAAGCTGCTCTTACCTTTAACAGCCCTGACAAATTGGAAGAGGATGTGTCTCTATTGAACGTGGATATTTCCCCACTGCTTTTTCTTGTAGTCCTGACTGGCACAGGGAATCACCATGAATCTTCATTTGCTCTGCTGCATTCACACTGGGTTTAAATTCTTAGCACTAAATCCCCACGGCAGGGGGCTGGAACTGGATGATTGTTAAGGTCCCTTCCAACACAAACCATTCTGTGGTTCTGTGAGTCTATGAAATAGACACAGTTTTGGCTAATTATCCTCAAGATCTTAACACATTAGCTCTGTCAGATCTATTATTGCTTAATACTTTTACAGAATTTAATTATTTATTAACGGGGAACAGTGAGAGTGCTGCCAACTCTCTCATTCCCATGAACTGGAATGCAGAACTGCCAGGTGAGTGGGGCAATAGCCAGGGATAGGAGGTCTCAGAGCACATCAGGACAGAGTGGTTGGGGCAGTCACATTTCCTGCTGTGGGTGGCCAAGGATCTTTCCTATGTTTTAATTTTAGTTGAGAGAATGTGTTAAAATAATCTTGGGCAGATTCATACTATTTTTTCTGTGCCATTACACAGCTGTTTTTGCTAAAGCAAGTGATAATTAACCTGGTTGTCGCCCTTGCATTTGGAAATAGTGAAGATATTGTAATTTTTCTATTCCTTAAAAAGGAATACTTCCCACATGGAAAAGCAGTTTTCATAACATGAGCATGTTTGACTCAGCAAGGGCACCTGTGTTGCACCCTCTCAGCACAGCCTCCTTCCACCAGTTCCCAAATGGAACAGGAGAAAAAGCAATATGAATTCATGGAATGCAGCATTCAGAAAAAAAACCTAGAGAGAAAAGAAAAATAAACCCAGCCACACAAACCACCCCATCACCCTCCTCACCTGCTGCAGCACAGAAAGGCCACTCCAGAGAGCTCCAGGCAGCACTAACATGAAGTGCTGCCCTGTGTGTGCAAGGAGGGCTTCTCTGCTTCACCCTCCTCTTGGAGAGCAGCTGGATGTTTCCACAAGGAATGGAAAGTTCACATCTCAGCAACAGCTCTGAGCATGAGGAGAGATGGAACTCATGAGAGGTTAGGGGAGGCAACGCTTCCAGGACTGTCACAGAATCACAGAAAAACTGAGTTTGGAAAAGACCAAGATCATCAAGTCCTGCTGCTAAGCCAGCCCTGCCATGTTCACCATAAACTCAAGTGCCACTAAAATAGAGATTTTGGAGTTTACTTAAAATAGCAATATGAATTGAGCATTTAAGGTATAGTCTGTGGAACTCTGGGTTGAAGTTTAACCTTTTTACTTAAGAAACCCCTGCAATGGTACAAAGGGCATAGGAAAATGCAAATTTCTAAGGATTCTTGCATAGAAAACAATACCAAGAGGAGATCAGGAGATACAAAAAGCCCAGATAAAGAAACCCCTCTGCCTCCAAGCTCATTAAGACCACGGAGTACCCAGATAAGGACCGAGGAACCAAAAAGCACATGCGAGAGGAGAAAAGGTTCAAAAGTTCATCCGGAGGAAGATCACAAAATCTTCAGCCTCAGAGACCCCCAGAGACCCCCGTGCGACCACCAGAGCCAACAAGGCATGGCCAGGAGGGCGTGGAGCTGATTGCCAAACGAGGCGAGGACAGGCGGGGCCAGGGGTTGAATATGCATAACAAAGTTGTGCAATCTCTTCCATATGGAACAGCTTTGTGAATAAAGCTGTGGGACAGCCCCAGGCTCGGACACAAGTCCTTATGAGAGCTATCTCACTTGTGCTGGGGCTCCCATACATACCCACTGCATAACTAAACTTATTGTGGAGTCTGTTTATTCTCCACATTGCTTCACCACAGCCACACACTTTTGGAATACTTCAGACATGGTGACCCCACCATTCCCTGCACAGCCTGTTCCAGTGCCTGGCTACTCTTTCTTCAAAGACATTTTTTTCCTAATACCTAATCTAAACCTCCCATTCCTTGGACATTCCTTGTCCTTGGACTACAGGAATGAGAAAGCATTTCACCTCCCCATAATTCTTTTTTATAGCAGGAGGGTGTCAGTTTGTTGTCTTGGTAGCAGGAGGAAATATCACAGCCAGGCTCTTTTCTGTCTCAAGGGGTGATTCACACATGAGCCATGGCAGCTGAGCTGGCCCTGTCCTGCTGAGGGGACAGCCAGGGGTGACAGCTCCAGCCCTGCCTGCAGCTGTCTCATCCCACCAGCACTCACAGCCCACCCTGACAGGGATTGACCAGGGAGGGGTCAGCACAAGGGAGCCACCATTTCCTTCTCTGCTCACCTGCAGATTTCCCCCTTCCCTGCCTTGGCTTTTCAATCTCCCTGGGATATTTTCTGCTCCCAAGAGGATGCTCATCCCTGGGCCTCTCACATGGAGAAATGGGTGATGTGGGGAGCTGCTGACACAGTGAGGGTCTCACTGGCATCACCTTGACAAGAGAACCCAGGTGAGAGGAATAGTGGATTTGTCTTTACAAACAAACTGGGGTCTGCTGGTAGATAAAACTAGCACTGGGAGATAAAAGAAACAATGGGAATGAAAACCCCTAAATTCTGTAAGAATTAAAAATGAAAAGGGAGGGTTATACATTAGAGGGGAATCTTTGGGATCAGGTGTTCTGGGAAGTCTGAACCTCTCAAGTACCTCAGAAATGGGGAAAGAGAGAGGGAAATGCAGCTGGGAAATTGGGATAAAAAGGAGGCTGCGTCCTCCAAAAACTCGAGAGGCCCCAGGGGAATGCCCCATGGCCTCTCCCTTTATTAGAATAAAGTAAAGGGACTCCTCTGTCTCCTTTTTGGACATAAACCTCTGATGTTTGTGGATTAATTTTCCTTACACAGATGTTTGCCCTTGTCCTGCTGGCAGAGCCAGGCCAGCCCTGCTCTGCACGGGGACAGCAGAACCAGCTCCCTGTTTTGGCAGCCAAGATCTGCTTCCAGCTGGGCAGCAAGGGCCTCCTTAGGAAAGCAGGACAGAAGGGACTTCACACCATCACCAGGGTGAAATTGGTCATTTGGTGAGGTAATTTGGCTGCAAGGCCCCAGGTCCACGGGCAGACAGCACAGGCACTTCAGCTCTCCCCACCACTGTGAAAAACGGAGCTGTCAGGTCAGAGCACACCAATCCATCCTCATCCAGGCACCTGTTTAATATTCATCATGGTACAGGGGGACGTTTTTATGTCGGGAAAAACGCAAATGCTCTCCCAAAATGACTCAAGGGCAATAAAGAATAAATTGTCTTTAAAGCTGTATAAGGGATGTTGAAGTCACAAACAAGGCATAAAATAATATGGAGGTGGAAAGTGCTTTTTCCTTGTTAGGTTTATCAAAGTAAGGCTAGGCTGGTAAGCTTGCTCTATCAAGCAAATGGATGTTGCAAAAAAAAAAAAGGAAATGAAAATTCTGATCCATATTCATTGTTTCAGTGTCAGCAAGGGAGAAAAGCTCCACTTTAATCTTTTTTTTTTTTGTGGATCAGAAAGCTGATCCAAAGTTTTATATAAAAAAAAGGTAAGCAAATCTGATAAGAAAATGAAAGATAATTAATAGAAACAAAGCATGCAGCAGACAGTGTCTAATATTACACAAAATGTCAAACACAAAACATGCTTGACTGCACCAAGCCACAGATCCAGGCACTGACAGCATCTTAATAGGGATTTCTTTCCCAAAGCTCCCAGCACTGGCCCAGCATCACTGCTGTCCCTGGCCCATGGCTGGCAGCAGGGTTTATCTTCAAACACAATAAATTTTTCTTTCCTGTTTAAGTTTAAACAGAGCCCTGGGGGCAGTACCCAAACAGTCACACCCATGGAACTGCTGCACCCATGGAATAAAGCCAGGCTGATTCAGGTTAAGAAGAAGAAGCTCATGCCTTGAACAGCAGAAGTTTAAGGGAGAAGAGGGCTGGTGACAGAATAGAATAGATTGGAAAAGTCCTTTAAGATCATCAACTCCAACCTCTCCTCCAGCAGCAAACCATGTCCCCAAGTGCCACTCCAACATGGCTTTTAAAATTCCTCCAGGGATGGGACTCAAGCACTGCTCTGGGCAGTCTGTGCCAATGCTTGACCACCCTTTTGGTGAAGAGATTTTCCCCTGGCATCCAACCCAAACCTCTCCTGATGCATCTTGAGGCAGTTTCCTTTTGTCACTTGCTATCCAGAGAGCCTGGTCCTCACCTGGCTCCACCCTCCTGTCAGGGAGCTGTGGAGAGTGAGAAGGACTCCCCTGAGCCTTCTGTGTGTATTTTTCATTTCTACAGATTTATAAATTAACACATTTCTCTCTGTAAAACAACAGGACAGAGAAGTTTCATTCAAGTCATTCCCACATGGTGCAGCTGAGGCTCAGCAGGGAGCTGGTCCTACACCCAGCACTGCATCCCCTGTGCCCTGAGCTGCAACATTCTCCATTTCACTTCAAATTTCACAGCATTTGGCTCCCACCACCCTCCCTCCCCCAAAATCCACTTCCTAGGTTCACATGATTAGGTGAGACAGGCAGTTTTCTGGTTTTTGATTTTCAGAGACTTCAGAAGAGATCCAGGAAAGCCATAGCAGCTCTTCATTTCCAAATCATGCTCTGCTGGTACATCAGAAGTACTGTACAGCTTTGCAATAATGAAGAGGTCGGGGTTGGTGTGTTTTAGGGGCTTTTTTGGTCAGTGAGGATTTCTGTTGCATGCAGAGGAATGACAAAGGAATGGGAGCTTGATCTCTTTGGCTTTTCTGTAGCCCACTGAGGGCAATGAACAGATCTGTTCTTTTCCCAGCATCTGTCTTCAGTCCCACAGGCTCATCAGCAGACTTTTGTGCACATAATCTACTCCTGCAGAAAACACAGAATTACTGGAGAGCAGTTTATGTAAATATACTGTCTCCTCAGAAGAGAACAGTGTTTCTAATGACAAATTGAGTGAAATCTCACTTGGCATGAAGCAAATAAAGTAGTAAATATTTCAAGTTACCACTCTGCAGCAATGGAGACTGCATTTAAAATTAATTGCTGTGGATCTGCCGTATCATAAAAAGAAACGGAGTGACAACACAACCATGATGTGACACATCTGCATTACAGCTTTTCATCTCAATTCTGTCTTCAACAGGCTCCATCAGCTGCTTGAAGTCAGTATATGAAGTGATATTTTCAGCCCATCTCTACTGGAGAAGCAGCAATGAGAAGGCTGCTTGAATGTCACCGCTGTCACCGCAGAGCAGCCGCCAGGCAGGGGGCACAGCTTTCAGAGATGTATGTGTCTGGTGCTCCTCTGCTGAGCCATCAGGCACAGCCCCCTGCACTACAAACCAGAGCTAGGACTGGACTGAGTTATAAAAGCCCATTTTCTCTGCTCCAGGACTGTCAGACACTGGGAGATGAAGTGGTTTACCCAGTTAAAAAGGCAGTGTGGGGCCATTAGAGAAAACTGGAGATTGCTGTACATTGCTGTGGTATGACCTGGCTCTGCTGTGACTCTCCCCTCAGTATGTTTGTCACTGGGAGGGATGGCTCACACACAGTGTCAAGGTTTCAGCAAATGTCCTTCTTACATCTCTCAAAACAAACACTTCACTGGTGCTTCAGCCATGCTACAACACCTGCAATTTCTGTGTAGTATATTGAAAGAAAAAATCTTCTGTCACAGTGAAATCCCTTCTTCAAAGTCCTACTTTCAATTGCTTGCAGGACAAGGCCTCTGTTTCATCAGAGGAAAGATTTAAAGCATCCACTATTAACAGGAAAAACACAGATGTCGACTGACACAAACGCTTTTCTCAAAGCACAGATGACCATAAATTGAATCTCTGCTGCATCCTATCAGTGAGACAATCCCAATTTCCATCCTCAGGTACACCCCAAGTACTTCACTTAGATAAATTTGGATACTTGGTGTACCCAGTGCACACAAGCCAAGAAGCTCAACCCTTCCACTACAGAAGAGCAGCCACAGGCGATGTTTCTCAGGGAGCATTTTTATCTTTCACTGGCCTGACCTGTCAATTGCTGGGATGTTTCTCTCTAATCCAGTCACTGAGCTAAATTGACTCCTAATGTAGAAAGCAAACGCAAATTGTGTAATTAAATCACTTAATTTGCCACATGAGGTCTTTCAGGATCAATGCACTCATATTCACAAAGCTCAGGGAAGGTGGAAAACTCTAAGGAAGCAGCAGATAACAACGTATGAATGGTGTGATCATCTCTAAATGAGATGAAATGAAGTCAATAAGAATCGTTTACTGACTTTAGATAGATCCATCCCTCCTTTGCCACCTCAATTATGGGTGTGCCTGATGCTACAACAGTGACAGAGAATGTGAATTCCTGCTAAACCTGAGCTCCAGAACAGTTACCAAAGGTTATTTGCAATGGGGAGAGGAAATGCCCCATCATTCCTTGGCCCAATCCAGCTGCTGCTCACTGCTGTGACTGCTGGGCAATGGCAGCATCCTGGGAACAGCATTCCTGGGCTGCACTCATCTGCTCAGGCACTTCTGCAAGAAAAGCTACTTGAAGCCTGCTCTCATGGGGTAGGAGCCAGATTGCACCCAGAAATTATAAAATGATGAATGCCATCTTCCTCACCTGCAAAATGAATGCGGGGTGCTCCACTTCACCCACGTGCTGTTGGAAGATTCTTTACTGTTATTATGTCTGAGGAGTTTTTTCCAAATGCCATGTTGGCAGGTGACAACCCCAACATTCATAACACACAGGTGAACTTTCATGAAGCAGAGGAGAATAGTAACACTTTCTCTTATTGGAGGAAACTGAATCTGATTTTTCATTCCATCAAAACATCTCTTCACAGGCAGGATAAATCCCATAAATTGCTTTAACCCGTGTCTCTGCCTAGAGCCCATCATGATTATAACAAAACATGTAATCAAAGCAAATGAGCATAATTACCAATGTCTGCAAATATGGGGGTTTTAGTTATTTTCTCAGACATTGCATATGTGACCATTTTACCACTGGTTTACATTTAAAAATATGAATTAACTCTATTAGATTGTGGGATGAAAGGGCACACTAAAAATCCCCACAGAAAGCATCCCATCTCTGTGATTACTGCTAAACTACTCATTCAAATCTGCTCTCCTCTCCCCAAATGTAAATGCAACCAGATCACAAAGCGTGGCTCAGTAATAACCTGTTCCAAGGCAGAGTGGGGTTCCTTGCTATCAGATTTCACAGCAAGACACTTTCATTTCTACCAGGCAGGAACAAGGAATGACTGCGTGCTGTTCCATTTATCCAGTGGCAGCTCATGCAAATGCCTCAGGTGTTTTACACTCACCTTTCTAGTCCTGGTTATCCTGATGGGTCAAACAGATTTTTCTAAGGCATCTCACAGCTGTACAACTTCCTGAAGCAGTAACAACTCCCTGACACGTCCCACCCCATCCATGCAGCTGCACCGGGCGCTGCTGGCAGGAAAAGCCAGCAGGAATTACCTGGGACTTCCTTAATCTTCCACGTGTCACAGGAGGCACAGCCCAGCACCAGCATTAGGGATCAGGCCGTGTGACATCTCAATAGCTCAATGGCATGGCTGGTGGCACAAGTCCTGTCAGCAGCTAAGTGACAGTAACTGAGTCACCTGCCAGGTGGTGGCTCCGGGAATCAAGGAGCACATCCATATGGATGGCACAGAGCAGCCTGGGCTCAGACAGATCTTCACAAAGGTGATATAAATCAAGCTCCTGTGCAGGACAGGTGCGTGTCACAGCTGTAAGACGTGGAAGTTCATTCATTTAAATTGAATTTTAAACCTGACAGAACCATAATCTGTCCTGAGGCACGTTAATACATCAGGTAGCCTGATCCATCTTTCAGAAGGTCCTGAGTGAGGTAATTTTTTTCAGCATTATGATCACCCAACTGAAAACAAGACTTAAAATTATATTAAAACTATGTTCCTCCTTCCACTCACAAGTGCATTTAAACTATGTTTCTCCTTTCACTCACAAGTGCAAATTACATTATACATTTGAAAAAAATACAATCAGAGGGCTGGAGCTATGCCTCTGCTATGGAGAAAGGCTAAAAGAATTGGGGTTGTTCAGGCTGCAGAAGAGAAGGTTCCAGGCAGACTTGGGAGCTCCTTCCAGTCCCTAAAGGGCTCCAAGGGAGCTGGAGAGGGACACTGAACAGAGGCATGGAGTGATAGGACAAGGGAGAATGGCTTTGAAGAAGGTAAATTTTGATTAGGTATCAGGAAGAAATTTTTCACCCACAGATGCTTTCACTCACAATCTCACAACACATGGGTGTGCTGATGGGATGCCTGAGCTGGGAGTAGAGCAATTCCTTCCTGAGGGACCAAGACCTCTCTCCAGTCCTCAGCAGGGGACAGCACCAGCCCCAGCTACTTCAGCAAAAAGTTTAGAAATCCCAAATAGGCAAGAATTGGAGTAATCCCTTCTCCATGTCATGACTCATTTTGGACAATGAAGGGCAGGAATTGACTCCAGTGCTCCCACAGGGGGTTGGAATCCCCCCCAGCAGGATATCCAGGGCTCTTACAAAGAGCAATAACCTTGGTATCTGCCTAAGTGACCCATTCCTGGTTTTGCACTAAGCTGCATTCTCAGCCTTGTGGACCCTGCAGGGCCACTGGTTCAATTTCACAGCTTAATTCCATCCCAAATTATCAAACACATGCAATTACCTTGTGACATTTGAATCACCCTGCTGTCCAGGCTGGACGAGGAGCAGACTCGGATTCCCGTGCGCGCCAGCAGCCCCTGCCTCCAGCAGCAGCCCCACGAGTCCTCCCTGCTCCTTTATTTCATTTCATTTTACCAAGCCAAACAGGTGCACTCATTTCCTGGGCATTTCTGAACAATTCCCCAAAGGGCACCACTGAACTGCAACAGCTCTGCAGCAGATTTTGTCTCGTCCCCCTGCACCAGCCCTGTGCCTGCGGCTCCGCACGCAGCGCTCAGCCCCAGCAGCAACCGGGGCCAGCCCCTCTTGGCCAGAAGGTGCCCAAGTGGGGACACAGAGTGGGAGAGGGGCTCCAAACTGGACCACAGCCCCGATCCATCTCCTCAATATGAACACACTTTGCAGCATTGTTCCAGGAGCTCCTCACCTCCCCCAGGATCTGATATCTCTCCTGCACTGGACACAGAATCATTGAGTCACACAATAGTTTGGGTCACAAGGGGACTTAAAGGTCTGCCTCTCTGCTGTGGGCAGGGACACCTTCCACTATCCCAGATTGCTCCAAACTCCATCTAGCCTGGCTTTGAACACTTCCAGGGGCAGCCACAGCTTCTCTGGGCAACCTGTGCCAGGGCCTCACCACCTTCACAGGGAACAATTTCTTCCTGATATCTCATCTAAAGCTGCCCTCTGTTTGCAGCCATTCCCCCTTGTCCTGTCACTCCATGCCTCTGTCCAAAGTCCCTCTCCAGCTCTCTTGGTGCTCCCTTTAGGCACTGGCAGGTGCTCTGAGGTCCCCCCAGAGCCTTCTCTTCATCACAGTTTGGATTGTCATTTACCCTCATGCTGAGGGCAATGGACACATGTTCCAGCTGTCATTTTTGCTATTATTACACCAACTTGCCCACTCCAATGCCTTGCTGAACAGCATGCTTAATCGAGCTCATTCCTTCATTATTCAGAGTACCACTCTGCTGACATGGTATCCCACAGACAAAATATATTAAGATCTGTCAGCGTTGTTCCTAATGGCACCAGATCATTATTCCCCTTGTAATTCTCCTCTGTAGATGTTACTCAATGCTCCACTACAGGGCACTGTTGACAAAAGATTGAGGACCCCAGTGTTACCAGGAAACACCAGATCCTGCTTTATATTCCATAAACAGTTATAGCTGTAAGGTGGAAAGCAGGGCCAGCAGAACATCTTCAGGGCCAGAAACACGAGACAATTTCCCCTCACAATTCCATCAGCCTTTCTTTGCAATGAGGGAAGAGAAAAGCACATTCCTGACCCTGCCTTAGTGGCACAATACCACCTCAATTTGATGCTGCAGGAGCAATGCTGGGTGGGTGGGATCCCGACCTAGGGAAGGAAACCTTTCTACAATTCCATCCTTCTTTCAATAAATCATAACATTCAAACCACTTTACAAAGCTGTGAACAGCAACATGACAAGATGAGCAATGCCTTCTGCCCCAGTCATACCCATCTGTTTGTGGTGGTCCAGGTACCTTTGGATGGGGAAGGACCACACAGGTACTGGGCTGGTAACAAATCTTCTTTTTCTCTTCTGATTATTGGAATAAACAGCAGCATTGAGTTAAAAATAAGACCAAGCATTCTCCAGACCTGCAATTATTCTCTCAACTTGTACTTGTCTGTACTCTTTCTCTCACTAACCACTGCAGCACAAAATAATGCCAGAGTTTGAAATCCAAGGCCAATCTCAGCTCATGAAATGACTAATAACACAAGTCGTTTACACACGCTTAATTCAACATACCAGAAGCAATTTTCTCACTCTCTTTAGCATTTTATTTGCTTATAAATACAAGTCAATACCACAAGATGGCACTTTCTTACTTGCAACACACACTATTATAAACACTTACCCTCTTCAAATGTTCCCAGAATTTCACGACATGTAACTTCTCAGTGGTTCTGAAACATTTAAAAAAGCAAGACCTTCTACAAACTGCATTTGTGTTTGATGTATATTAAATGAGGTCAGGTACTTAAATTCAAAAAAAGGAATTTATAAATATTTCAGATAAGAAAATTTAAATACAAAAGCAGAGTTTGTTTTAATTAAACTGAATAACAATTTAAACTGGCCATAATGTATCTACATGGTTTAATTTAATTTAAAATCCTTTTAAAACAATCAAATCCTCTAGCCATTCATCAAAACACCTATCTACTCAGCTCTTTAGAAAATATTCTTGGTTAAGAAACCACCTATGCTTTTTCATAACAATCCTTATTCTGTCCTGTAGGTGGAAATGAAGCAAAATCATATTCCAGACTAGAAAACAGGATAAGAAGGAAGAAACTTTAAAAAACCTGATAACTTCAGACACTTCAACTCATTCTCCCTTGCATTTCTCAAAATACATGATCTGGTTTTAAAGTCTTTGAACGAAATGTAAACACTAGAAAACTCATTGTTGAAGTATGTGAAGAATAAAGAACCCTGCACTAATATAGTGCATAATGATGCTGTGTCAAACTTGTCATTTACAGTAAATGTCACAATTTCCTTGGGATTGTCATGCCTTTTTTTTTAACTAATTCCTTTTGATGTCTGTAGATTCTCTCTTTCTTTTTTTTTGTTATTCCCATTGTTCAACAGGAAGGGATGTAGTTTCTGTTCTCTTCAGAAAAGTTTCACAAGATCCAAGTTTTTTACTCCTTTTTTTTTTTTTAATAAAGAGGTGGCAAAATTTTCAGCTTGCAATACTTCTGTTCTGCCCAGGATATTATACATCAGGAGATTCCTCAAAAAACTGAGAAGTCGGAGAGTTCCAAAAAAGAAAGCAGTTAAGGCAGTCGATGTCTACATTTGGATTTCTGGTTTATTTTACATATCAATGTCTCCATCATAGGCCAGGGTGAGAGGCTTCTGCTGTGGTGGAGGGCTTTGATGCTGCTTCGTTTTTTTGCTGCAAGAAAAGCATTTCAGAAGACAAAATTACAAACTGTAACAAGCTCAGAAACCTCGTCAACCCCCAAACCTCAATTCAAAAAATCAACTTTCCGTAATGGCCACTGAATGCTGTTACTGGGTGGCATCACATGGCCCCTCTGGTGCTTTCATGTGTGTGGTATGGACACACAGCCTACCAGAATGGGGCAGCCAGCTGTGCTCCACATCTGCAGAGGAAATGAAGCACATTCGTCTCCCATCTCTTCTCACAGCTGACAAAACAAGGAACACCTCGCAGAAAAATAGGAACATGAGCTGTCTGGGAGTGGGATATTCTCATTTTTCTTTGGCAAGGTATTGAAGCAACAATAATTATTATTGAGAAATGCATTTCCTCAGCAGCCTCCAAGTGATGGAGAACTGTGTAATGTTATTTAAAAAATCCTCTGTATCCTCTGCTGTGAAGCCACAGAGAAATGGAGCTACATGGCTTGGAAAATAAGGGAGCTGCAGCTCCTAATCTGCTATTATTTGAGTTTTTAACCCACGAGAGAGAATGAGAGATAAATTAAGAGAGTGAAAGGGAATAAACTGTTGGATGGAAGTGGGTAGTGATGTTGTGAGGCCACGGCTGCGACTCTCTGATTGCCTGCCCTGACTGGACAGGGCTTGGGCCAGCTTGCACTGTGAATGTTAGTTCAGGTCAAATCCTTGGGAATTGCAGGACACCTGGATGCTTCCCCTTTTTCCCTTTCTGTCCTTCCAGAGACATCAATGGCAGTGACTTCCCAAGTACTCAAAGCAGGAAGGGCAAGGTGAGCTCTGTCAGGCCGGGCTCACCTCCCCTGTCCGCGTGACGGCTGCGCTGCGGGAGGGCAGACACCCCTCAGCCCCAGTAAAATCCCAGAGCCCCTGCACTAAAGATGCAGACCTGGTACCCTGTCCTTAACAATGCCTGGTAGAGCAGTTTTAGACACAGGACATGTTTTCCCCTAATGTATTCACTGCAAAAACCTATTTAGGGATTTTCTGAGCTGTAGCGAACGGCTAAAAAACCACAATTAACACCAAGAGACCCAATCTCCCATGAACTCTTATGCCATCTCTGAATCCATTTATCTTCCTGGCATGCACAGCCCTGGCAGCAGCAAGCTCAGAAGGTAATAATGCACTGTGGGAAAAATAATATCTTTTGTTTATTTTAAACAACCATTTCATCAGATGCCTCCTACTTCTTTTATTGCGGGAGATAAAAATTCCGTAGCACCCTTTTCTCCCCCATTCATGATTTCATAGATCTCTATTGTATTCCCACATCAAACATCATTTTTCAACTGAATGTCCCTATTCTATTTAGTCCTTCCTTGAGCAGAAGCCAGCTCCTTGTTCCAATCACTCTCCTTGCCTTTCTTCAGTTTTACTTTATCTTTTTTTGAAGAATACAAAAAAACTCCTTTCTAATCCCAGCAAAAGTCTGAATAAATATAAGGGCCTATTGATAACCAAAAATAATTCTCTTCCTGCATGGCCACCAAACTTTTTCACAATAACAGCTGTTAACATTCAGTTTGGAGAGTTTTAATTACTCTGAGGTAGGGGCCAAATGAAGGCACTTAAGTAGTCCAGCCTCCATCCTTTCCTGAAGCCTCGGGCATTAAATGCCTGCAATGCAGTGTTGTGGTGTATTTTGGATTGTTTAAATAAAAGCAAACCAGCTGTTATGTAAGGACAGAATACCTGCCATACTCACCACATCAGGTAGGATGTAAAAATCAGGAAAACAATGATGAAGAACCCTCCAGCTGATACTCCATATACCCATATCTTCAGTTTACTATCTGTTGGAAGACAGGGAAAAAGGACAGAGATAGAAGAGGAGAGAATAAAAAAACTTTATTCTAAAATACACAAAGTTTTAAGAGACCAGTTAGAGAGAAATTAATAGTATCATTGATGGGGAACACAGCAGAGACTGGCTGGGAGTAATTCATAAACCCTGTATTTTTGATAGGAAGATTTCTCAAAAGATCCCTAATTTAAAGACAGAACTTCAATGGAAAGGGGCAGAAGCATAGGATAACTGGGGTACATTTCCTCCAGAGCCCAGTGGCTGCTCTGGCAGAGGCAGTTCAATGCTGAGCTGACCCAGACAGCCACAGGCAACACCTGATGTGTTTAGCTGAGGGCTGAGAAGGGATGGGATTGTTCTCTATAAATACTTGGGGATCAGTTGGGGTAAACACCAGCAAGCAGAAGTGGAAAAGCTGCTTAGAACTGGGAAACACTTGGGCAACAAATGGGAATAAATTCAGCTTAGAATAAAAACAAGAATAGGCTTTGTAACAGTAAGAGGGATAAAGCTGGGAAAGAGCTTTCTGGTTGGGCCACAGGAACAGCAGATAAAATTGGCTTTAAGACAAGGTAAGGCTGTGGATTGGGCTTCTTGGGCTGCAGTGACCCAGGACCCCTGCAGGAACCCCTCCATGCACACATGGGCCTGAGTCTGTTCAAACATTCCCTTGTCTCAGAACACTTCACTTGGACAGGTCCTTAATTACAAGCTTTGCATTAATAATAACAGCAATTTTTGAAAGATCAATATTTCTGTTCCTCACTCTGTTTCTGGCTGGACAGCTTTCCTTGTAGGGAGCAGGTTTGGTACTTTTCCACACAGCAGCAGTCTGAGCTGATTCACATCAACAGAGCTGCAAATACACACTGGAGGCAGGAACAGGAACCTGTGCTGTGCCCACAGACACGGTTTGACAGAGGCCATTTCAAATTCAGTCAAGTGAGAGGGACAATCACTGAGCCTGGTTTTCATTTTATGTTTGAATGACAAATTTTTTCAAAGGGAAACACATTTAATCAGATCCCCTTCTTTCTTATTTTTCTTCCAGACTTTTGGGAAAGGCTGAGTAAGTACCTCTCACAGATTTTTTCTACTCCTCAAAACACTCTCAGACTATCTCCCATGTGAGAAGAGCTCTGTTCATCAGGACTGGCTTGGTTTGTTTGAGTTATTTTGCTGAAGTCCAGGTATGAAATTTGTTGCCCTCTCATCTGGAGATGGCCAAGAAATACTTAGAAATCCTGCGAAGGGACTGTCACAGCCCCATAAAGGCATCACAGCATGTCTGCTGTGAAGGCAGCTCTGCTCTCCATCCCCAACAGAAAGGCACTGGACCATGTCATCTGACAATTTAAACAATGCTATTTGAATTGCCTCTCAAGTTGAAGAAAAGTTTCTGTACCTGAACTCTGGCCTCTTGGAGTGCAGTTAAGAGAGGAAAAACACAGCCTGATTAGAAATCAGTTCTGTGCACTCCTGTAGAGCGTTTATAGAAGAGCAAAAACATCAGCCTCATTTAATCAAAATAAAATTAGTGTTCCAAACTGTAAATGGGAAGGGAAACCACAGACAAGCTGGAGAAGGCACAGGTACTTTCACTGACCAGCACAATGTCAAGGACTGTGGTGCTGCAGGGTGTCAAATGCCATCCATACAGGCAGCTCTCACCACAGACCTGCTATCAACAGCAGAATGGGGAGGTAACAGTGGTTTCCTGGCTCAGCCAGCAGTAACCACTGCAAATCCCCAGACCAGAGATCTGCAAATCCCAGAGCCTGAGAGCCTCTTTGAGGGGAGCAATTACACATTTTGTCATCAAGTTAGACAAAGGGGAGTGATTTGAAGAGCACCAGCCTTGAGCTGAGGTCTGAAGAGCACATAGAGATTGAAGAGTTAACTGCAGGATGCCACAGGGCTGGTGACACACTTAGCACAAATGGGACACCTTCATTCCCTTCCCATATATTGTTTCTATAACATTTCTGCCATAAATTAGGCAACACCATGCTCTGTAGAAGTGCCTCAGTCACTGTTTCTGTTGCAGACCTTGGGTGAGAGTTGGCTCACAGGTGCTGCACTGAGGTAAGTTCCTCCAGAAGCTTTTAGTGCTCCAGATTCAAATGCTGATTTAAAAAGGGGAGGACTGCAGCATCCACCTACACCTCCCTCCCTTTTTCTAACCCCATAAAGGTCAAGAGGCAAAGAGATGATACCCAAGTAAAACAGCCTACAGAGAGCCAGGGGTGTTGACAAAAAGGCAATTAACCCCAAACCTGTGACTCAAACTGCAGGTGAACTGCGTGGGTGAACAGGATGAAGGGTTTGATCGAAAGGCAGCCAACTTTAAAAGGCTTTGGACTGAGCTCTGTGAGCCCAGAGACTGTCAACGCAAAGGTTAACCACTGTCTGCAAATCAAATATGTAAATGTAACATTCAAAGTGTGATCACATATATCAGACAGAATTATGGCTCCCTGAATCCCCTAACAGAACCTTTTGCTACATGTTTTCTAAAGTCTCGTGTTCATTAGGAACTAATTGCAAACAAATGCAATGTCAGGTACCTGAAGAGGGGGAAGAACTGCACTGCCAGTGTTTTATAACACGAGGAGAACAGATGCATTTCAGTAAAACCTGACGTGCCTGACACATTTACTTCCCATTTCCGATTTGCATTTCAGAAATTTGTTTTGAATGAATTCATCTTCAAAACAACAGTCAAAATGGGAATCAGATATCAGAGCAATGGACCAGTCTGGGTACATGCAGTCTGTGGTTCCAACTGGGAAGGATTTAATGCTATGGATGTCAAAGATCCACCTGGGATGAGCTGCTTGGGCACAGCAGCTTGTCTGCCTTTGTGGGATGCTTTTAATGTTGTAACTTCAACCCTCAAAACTAAACTGTACACTTTCTACCCTGCTCTTTTCATATATTTTTGGAATATGGCAAGAAACAACCAATGTTTTCTTTAATGGAAATCTTAAGCACTTTCTGTTCTGAAACTTCTGAAGCGCTAGTGATCAATATCTTTCCTAGTCCAAACATATTACTTCCAGAAACATCATCAGATAATAGTTCTAAACATCCCCCCCAAATCACTTATGAGCATACTTTTGCAAAATATTATTGCTTCATTCTGTCTTTGCTATCTCGCAATATAAGAGACTGTGATTCCTCTGTTCAGGCACAAAGGCATGAAAGACAGCACACGAGCTGGAAACTGGGAGGTTGCTCTGCAGCTCCCAGACACAATCTCTGATGTTATCATCTACAAAGCTTGTACCTTTCTTCTACAGAAACCTTCTAAAGACAAACTATTACATTCATATTTAAGTTTTTCACCTGGATTAAAAGGTTGAATAGACCATCCTTTGAAAATGTCATGCATTTTGGAGTTGACAGGTTTATTTTTTCCGGCAATGGTCTTAACATCAGCTTTCTTATCTTCTAAACCTGGTACCTTCACGCAGTAATCCAGGAGCCCATTTGATCTCATTACTTCTGTATATCCCCGCTCACAGCCGCAGACTCCTCTCTGGGAGATAAAAGGGAATTCAGCATTAAACCAAGCAGTGCCCTCTCACACAACAATGCACACTGTAGGGAAAGCTTGAACAACCTGCACAGGCAAATTCACCACCACCAAACCAAACCAGCCAGGAACTGATACCTGCAAGCTCGTTTCAGTTCAAAAAAGCCCAAATATATTTGGGGAATTGGTTGAATCGAGTCAGTAATTACAGAGAAGTCCAACATACAAACTTTTTCATCCCAACCGGCTTAACAACAGGAATCTGGCAAACTCCTCTTGTAAGTAACAATTTTCCTCCTGACCCTGCTGGGCAATAGAAAGACAGACCAAAACCAATCCCCCTGCAGACCCGAACCCGCCTTGCAGGTTTCCACTCCAGTATTTCACAGAGATATCTAAAATGAAGCTTTCTTATGACCAAATATCCATTACCTTGTATCAGACTAAGCAGTGTCATCAAGAGATTTTTTAGAAGTCTGTGGTTTGCTAAATAGATATTCAGTTCTCTGGATTTCTGTTTTAAAATGGCTTTTAAATAGTGTTTTCCTTTGCTAATTGTCTTTTATCTATAATGTCTGAGTGTCTGATACTCTTGATCCTAAGAGGTGACTGATGTTCTTTTATCTCCTCTTTTACAGAAGTTTTAAACAGTCATTTTTCTAAAAAACAGTACAACAGCACTCAATTAAAATTAAACCAAGAGGTTTAATTTTAAAATTAAAACCAAAACTCACAGAACAAACCCAAACTTGCAACACCACATCATTTGTGCAGGTTCATGATTTCCTTTCAGGATGAAATTCCCACAACATCCTCGAGGTGGTACCACAGACAAACTAAAATATTTTCTAAGTCCTGGAATGCAATCTAAGATGCAATCTGATTAAATCTTGCAGAGTTAATTTCCCTGCTCTGCAGTGAGCAGTTACCTGTGTGCAGTAGGAGAAGGGTTTCCTGCACGGCGGGCTGCAGTGCTGGACTTCAGCAGGTTTTGTCCGAAGAGGACACCCTCCTGGAAAAGAAAACACTGAGTGCTGCCTTCAAGGGCATGTTTCAAAATGTTTTTGCCTTATATCACCACAGTGTAAGAAGTGCTTGCCTGCTTATTTTATATAGTTAAATACTAGTCTATTAAGCACATTAGCATAATATCTGTAGGCATCGCATTAATTAATTTGCCTTAACAAGGCAGGGAATTATTATCATACCCATCTTGTTAATGGAGAACAGAGATACACAGATTTAAGCAATTTGCCACTGGCCACATAGGAAGTTGGGGACAGAATCTGGAATTAGATGCAGATCTTCTGTGTCCTCATTAATGGCTTATCTACATAAAAAGACATAATCCACATAACGCCCTTGCCCATCCTCACTTGGGAAAGCCTGTGCTTCTATAGGAATAAAGACATGTTAATGAGTTCTTAAATACTTGGCAACCTTTGCACATAAGACTTTTGTTATTATCCTAACTAGTCATTATAAATAGAACTAGACATGAACATCTGCGTTTTCTTTTCTACTCTCTCCTCATTTACCCTGTGCATATTGAAAGAGATCCCATGGATATGTAGCCCTACTGCCTTTGTCAATCTCACGGAGCTTCAAAGTTCTGACCATGAATTCCTTTTTTCATCCTTCACAGGCAGAATTTGTAGGTCACGGCAACAGCAGGAATCTCACAGTTTGAGTGATTTGAGACTCCTGTGTTTTGAAAAGAAGAGGAGGTACAGAAGATGGGGTCTCTACCATGCGTGTGATGTTCTCTTCTGCTCTTCACAGCCACAGGAAGGTTGAACTGAGGGCTGTGCAAGCCAGCCCAGGCAGCCCTTTAGTATGTGTGCACTCATTTCTTCCCATGACCAGCCAGACGTAAGGGCAATTAGCCCAAATACTCCTGTGCAATACATGTGTGATGCTGAGCTGACAGCAAGGCTGGTGAGCTCCCACCTGTCTTTGCTACACACAAAAATCCAAACTGAAATTCTGGAAGAGTGAAGAAGGATGCCAAACTCCCTCTGAGCAACAGATGCAGAAGCAGAAAAGCCTCTGTGGAGACATTTCACTCACAAGTGTGCGAGGCCATTTGGGGACATACCTGTGACATTCATTCCATCCGAGCGCTGACACCACACCGTGCGCACGTTGTCCCGCCAAAGGCTGGTCTGCCACAGGTAATCGTAACACTTCCCTCCTGCAACACCAACAGCAGTTACTCCTCACCTTGCAACCAGCCCAGAACACACTTCTGATGGGCAGGAAGCAGTGCTGTGGCCAAGCTACCTGAGCAGGGCCGTGTCTCCACCTCCTGTCCCGAGCAGCTCTCCCGGTTCTCTGCAGACTGCACAATGAAGGCCCTGGATCGAGACTGGCGCCCGGTGGGCTCAAAGCTCCTGCCACTGATGCAGGTGAGCTCACAGGAGCTCCACTCTGACCACTCTGTCAGGTGGCAGTCGCCTGCACGTTGAAAGAAGAAATCACAGGTTTCCAAAAAGAATTAGCCTTGAAGGGTAAGGATAAGGCTAACCTAAGCATACAACAGTTTTAATATCCCTGGGATATCTCTCAGTAGTAAACAATATCTGGATTTTCTGCTTCATGGGGTATCTCATTTTCTCAAAAAACAAAGGAAGACTTTCTTAGATGGTCTAGAAACAGCAGACTGAGCATTTACCTGATCTGCTGAAGCACGGATTTGTGCTACAAGGCCTGACAGTACTCAGAACTACAGGAGCATGTCCACCTCAGACAGCTACCACAGGCAGAAAATTCACTGTGACCTTCCAAAGCCTTTACCTGGGCAAGGCACAGAGCAGGGTAACTGTAGCACACTTTCTTTCGATGGCAGCTCACCACATAATGCATTTTCTACTGCTTGGGATGTAGCAGAAACTGATGCATCATGCACTACACACGTGAGGTTGCGGACTTGCAATCCATCTCCACACTGCCCACCCTACGGGATGGTGAAAGGGAACAGAGGCACACATCAGTGACATTAGCAAACAACAGAAGAAACACAACTGATTCTATATGAAAAGTCTTCAAAGATACCAATTTAGTCTGCAACAGTATCCCAGTCATGAGAAGACAGATGGAGTCTCCTCTGTACACCTCTCCAAAAGAAGCTTGGAGGCAGGGGCAGGGCCACACATGAAAGTATGTCATTATCAAAGGTGTGGAAGAGGACACATTCATAAAGGATTAATACCATCTTTGAGGTCTGCCCTTCATGCCTTTTACTCAGATTAATGAATTTACTGATTCTTACTTAATGCCAAGTTAGATGAGCACAGACATCTTCTCTTAAGAAGCCAAGAGCAGGGCTTTTCCATAAGGAACAGACCTTATGGAAAAGGTCTAATACTTCTACCCTCCTCTGATGATTTAGCCCAAGAAGAGCACTCACATGATTTAAACCCTGCAACAGCAAAAATCCTTACTACACTGTGGGCTGTCGTGTTCTAAAGAGAGTGACCAGATCTGGAGCAGACAGAGATCACCAATTCATGTCACACACTCTACCAAAACACCAACCCAAGTCAGCCATCACCTGTCAGCACTAAACCCCATTTGAACAAGAAAAAGGAGGCTCCATCTGAGCCACTCCATGCTCATCATCCCAGTCCTGAAATACGCCAGCATACACCAAACTACTGAAAATGACATTCTTCACTGGAAAATCAATATTCCTTGGCTAAAGTTACGATCAAGGGCTGAGGGTGCTCTGAGAGATGAAGCACTGAGGCTATTTCTAGAGAGTGGAATTGTTTCATTCTCATCAGATGAAGAGCTGTGGTGCTGTTGAGGTGCCTCATGTCTGCATGATGCCTTATGAACGTGAGCCTGAAGCCTCGTGGAAACAGCCCTTTAGAAAAATTCAGTAAACAAAACTCAAGAAGAAGGAAGAAACATTGCCTTTATATAACCAAGGGAAATGCTCCTTTGGATTTCTTGGCAGTGGATTCTTTTAAAATAATGGACTTCATCTGCAGAACAGAATGGCTCCTACTGAGTGCATTCATCCAGCAGCAGGTTTGCTAGCAGGAATCTCAAGAACACTTCTCCTGCACACACCTGGCAGCTTCTGCATTCTCTGCTGCAGATCCACAATAAAAAGTGCATAACTAGCTGGATTTAGAGCAGCTGCTAATCTAAAGCATCTTAAAGAAGTATTAGTGTAGATTTACTACATGCAGCCAGATTCCAAGTTTTTAACTCAGTGTTTCACTTTAGTCAGTGTGTAACTTACTGTTCTAAATTACTGTTTCACTGCTGAAACTTCTGTTGTGGTCTGAGATTAATGGTGTGTGAAAAACTCATGCAGCTGTCCACTGGGTTAGAGTGCTTAGAAATGGCTGGTGGAAACAGAAGATAAAGGGAGAATAGTCTTGGGGGAAATGGGCACTAATCAAACTGCAGTATTTCCCATTTGAAGTGACTCAAAGAATGACTAAATGACTGGAAAAGACAAGAAGAGTTTTCAAAAATATACTTCTTCTACAAACAGTATATAATTATATACATATCAATATATAAATAAGAATACTGAGAAATAAGTAGGCCAAAACAACTAATTTTTCAGTATAACAGTTTCCACTATAAAAGGCCACAGGCAACACTCTTCATTTTTCTATCACACTGTATATAGGAGCTACATTCATATTTTCTACTGTCTGGAATAAAAAAAACCCCAAAACCCCCCCAAAACTATTAATTCTCAAAACAATCCCAAAGAGAAAGATTTGCTTTTTAGCAGTGTCTCCCATTCACTTTTTTTTCTTTCAAGACCAGCAATGGGTTTTTTACAATCAATTGAACACACTTAAAATGTCAGTACGAGATGCTTTTCAGTATATTTGAAAAGGTCTTAAGCAATGCAGAAGCACTGCATTAACTTCCTTATTATCTTCAAAATTATTTGTGTCCCCAAAATTATACATTTGAAGATCTAATCAATAGGTGTGGAACCAGAGGAAGTTTGAGCCAGCAACGGCACACTGAGGATGCAGGGAATAGCTGCTCATCAGAGGAGAACTGCCAAGGAAACCATCACATATTCAAAACTCAGGGGATCAATTCTTTGTTGTAACTGCTCTTCTTTGGAAGGTGTGATCCTCTGAGGTTTGCCTAAAATCAGGATTTGCCTCGTGTGTCATGATCTCCTTGCTGGAAATATGCAGGATTTTGACTTCCACAAGGGATTCCTGCCATTTGTCTGCAAAAACTTCTATGCTGACCCCACTGGGGATGCAGAACCCATGCTGGGTTTCCCAAACACAGGATGTATGAGCCCCTCCACCAGCACCTGCATGCAGCCTCCACCTCTCATCCTGATGGGAAAATGAGGAGAAGGTTTGCACCTCCTGGGTTGGACAGTCAGGAATCTCTGGAGCTCAGTAACACACTAATGTAAGGCAGCATCTCCACGAGCCTTCTCTCACGTCACATCTGATATTTCCCACATGTAACACCCTAATAAGACAAGAGGTAACAGCCCTAATGAGATGCTTCACCCAGATGTGCCTTCAAAAAAAGCTTTCCCTTTTTGCCTTTTACTGGGGTTCATGTGTTGGCAATTATTTTAGGAAAAGAGTTGATTGGGCAATGCTTTCACAGGTTGATGAGCATTTAATCAGGTAAAATCTCTCTAATGAGGGAGTGTTGCGTGATCACATTTAAGGGAGAGCTTTTAAAGCTGTTAGAAAGAAAAGGTTCTTAGTCTTTTCAGGAATGTCAGTCAGCTGGTGTCTGATAATGCCTGGCTATTCCACTTATATTCCCTTAATGGAAAAAATGATGAACAGAGTCAGACACTGCTAATTCTTTTATTTTTTTTTCAGCTAATCAGAGTAAACCACTTCAACTCTAGGAGGAAAATTATTAATGTCCTGTAACCCTTTAAAATTGGAGGTACTGACCAGTTCCTAAGTTCTGCACCCCTCTGAATGCAGGGGAAATGCCCCATGCTGCCACAGGTGTCCCTGGGATGTGTGCAATTACTTGGGGAGCCACATACTGATTTCCATACTGTGACAATCAGCAACACAGAACACTTGGCAGGCTCTATTCCTAACCACAAAGACACCTCTAATTATTCACATGAAGTCAATTTAGCATTAAATAGTCCTCCTACAACTAGGAATTGCAGTCTCAGTTATAATACAAGGAAAAAATATTTTAGCCTTCCTTATAATTAATTGTCCCGTTTCTATTATTACAGGAAGGCACTTTCACACCATGCATTATGGCCTTACCATAGGATGCTTTACCTTATTTCACAAAGCATCCTTGAAAACAGGAATTCTGAAAGCTTTCTTTAGAACGCAGGCTTAAGCTTCTTTTCGGGTAAAGCACAGGAATAAATCACCCTGTATTTATGAACTACATTTAATTCCTAAGCACCTCATTAAAGAGAAGTGAACATGAATAGAATGGCTTCTCTCCAAAACAAAGCAAAGGGGAGAGAAACTGCTCTGTGGTAATTGAAGGAGAGAAACAGGCTCTAACTCACTGAATGCAGGGATGGTATCTGGGTTACAGAACGCTGTGATTACTGGCTCTGAGCTGAAATTTAGCTGGATTTGGGATGGGCACACTTTAATCTGCACAATGTGTTATTTATCTGGAGTAAGCCACGGCCTTAATTCAGCTTCCCTACTAATTTTTTATCAGCTGTGTTAGCTCCTATGCTTGAAAGTCTCTTCCCTGATGTTTAACAGAATCTGCTTATGTTAGCTGGGCAAAATATCAGCTGATGCTATCATTTTATTCTATTTATGTTATTCGTATGTTTTATATATTTTATACATGCTAAGTACAGCACATAAAAGGACCACATTCACACATTCAGTAGTTGCAATGAGTTGTTGATCCGAGAAAATATAAATATACTTCTGTTTCTCTGATCTTGGACTGTCACAATCCAGATTTCATTTGTGAAAATTGGAGAAAATTCTGGGTATTTATTGTGCCACTCACATATTCACTACACATCCCTCCACCACACTGAGAAACCACGTGGGTATTCAAGGCACTGGCAGAGCAGAAATCACAAGGGATATGTGTCTTTATGTGCATTACTGGCTTCAATCTCCTACACAATATAAAGTGGAGAAGCAGCCACAGATCTGGCACAGGTCTTGTCCCCTGGGACCAGACAGGGCTCGTTTCCACCACATTTCTCCTACCTCCATCTCACCAAAGCCAGATTTAAGCAGGCTGATAAACCTCACTGTGAAAGATTCACCTCTGCTTAAACTGGGTTACCAACTAATACGTTTTAATATTGGAAATGTGATCTAACAGATAAGAAGAAAAAGCACGGAGGGGAAGAAAAAGTCAATTCAAGCTTGATGGAAGTCATTGCCAGTGAAAAAATGATGGCCCCAGCGCTGAGCAGAGGTGGCAGGCATAGGGACAGCACATGGGAACTGAATCCAGACATTTTTAGATCATTAAAAAGATAGCCAGGGTAAGGAGAAAGTAGAAACCAGCCCTTCATACAATAACTCACACTATTGTACTGGAGACCTGGGGGGGAAGACCTGCTATACAGTCCTTCAAAAAAAAAAAAAAAGGGAAATAATAAAAAGATAAAAAAAGGCTAAGCTGTCTTGCTATCTAGTGCATCTATTTTCTTGTTAGAGATATTTTATGTAATTAAATTATAGGTCACCACGACTATGCCCAGTCGAACACATTCACTCCATAAATCCCCTACAGTAATTCCATGAGCTCACAGCACTTCAACCCATATCACCTCTTATGAATGGCTGCTGATGGCTGGAAGATGAGGGGCAGGGATTCACCATTCCTAAACTTCCTTCCCCCTCTTCCCTACAGACCTCCACCAGCCACAGAGACAGCTCGAGCCCACGACCAGCAATTAATCCCACAAGGTGAGGATGGATTTTGCCGACCAGCAATTAATCCCACAAGGTGAGGATGGATTTTGCCGTTGACCCCAGGCAGGGGGTAGCTCTGGAGAAAGCCCTACCTGGACCATGCAGGGAGACCAGGGCCCCAGCAGCCAGCTGTAGCAGGGCTTCACTGGGCAGCTCCTGTGCTGGGTGAGCTGCTCTGGGCAGGGCCGGCCCTCGCCCGCTGCCCGCAGCACCACGGAGCGCCCACGCACCATCTGGCCTAGGACAGACAGCACACAGCCCAGCAGAGATGCAGCCAGAGAGAAAGAAGGAAAGAAAGAAAGACAGATTTTGTAATTTATCAGCATTCCTAGTTCATTTCCCAGCGCTAAAATCCGTTAAAAAAGCAATTAATTGGGAAGACTGTTTGGATAATAGGGATGCGATTGCTAAGTCTAAGAAATGCAGTCACTGATATTTTCAAGCACACTTTTTACACATGGTTTTGTATGTTTTCCAAATATAGTATTTGTTTATGCAACACATTTAAATACTTGACTAGATCCTGATTATTAAATATGACAGGAAAATAATTCCTATGGCACCAGCATTTCTACTGTTACACATTCAATATGTTTCCAGAGATTTTTAACAAATGAAATTTTCTTTTTATGAGCAATTATGTGGACCTAATTTGAAAACTGCAAACACTGTAGTGGCTATTACCGTCCATAACCACTTCTACCATTTCCATTAAAAAACCTATTTATTATTGGTGAAAACTTCTTCAGCCACTGAATGGAAAAAGCAATTATGGTACTACTTTTGAACTAATAAAACTGAATATATTCATTAAAGTTACAGCAATTCCATTTCTGCCTCCTTTGCTGTCCATTTATGTCCAGGAATGTTTTCACTCAAAATGTTTCAATTAGAATTCCATCTCCAATTAAAAAGAAGAGTGGAAAAGAAAAAGCCCTTATACAGTGGGATGCAGAAGATTGTGCTGGGGATAAAATTCTGCCCTGTCTTTCAATACATGTGGATTTGAGTTAAAAACTGAAAGGTCTGGGCAGTAAGGGCAGACAAATACAAGGCAGAGGCAAGTGGTAATTGCTAACCCAGTGCAAAGGAAGAGATAAGGTGTTGTGGTGGAGCTCTCCCTTTTGGATCACTGCCCTTCAGCTACTCCTGTGTGCAGAGGGGAGGCTGGAGGGGGAGCAAACACCCTGCAAAACAGGGAGGCTGCAATACCCAGCCAGAGCCTTCTCCCAGCTATTTATGCACATGATTTTTAATTAAGGACACTGCAGGTGTAAGGCACATCTCTGATATCTGTCATCATGACTATCCACAGAGCAAAACACTTTAGCAAATAAAAATTAAAAGCAGACACACCTGGAAAAGGCACTGATGGATACCTTAGCAAGCTCTCTTACCTTTATTCCCTTGCTCTGACCCACTGAATTCTGGTTCTAAACCCATTAAACCAAATTTTAAGACTTCTTCCTTTCCCAGTTTTAATCCCCCAGACCTGGGGAGTTTGTAACAGAAGTGATCATAAAAGCTGTTACCAACATGACTGTGCATTCAGCCATCAAGGAATCAGATACATCAGGAGGTGGAAAAATCCTACCAGCTGAGAGGAAAGGAAGGAGGGAAGGAGGAGGAGAAGGATGGGAGGGGAGAGGAGAGGACAGGAAAAACACAAAAAGAAGAAGGGAAGGAAAGGGAAAGGGAAAGGGAAAGGGAAAGGGAAAGGGAAAGGGAAAGGGAAAGGGAAAGGGAAAGGGAAGAGGAAGGTCCTGTGGTTCACTGGGAGATCAGAGCAAAGGAAATCTCCCAGCCTGTTGTTGGATGAACCCCACAACAGTTCTCCCCAGCCCAACTGGCCAAAATTAGCTGTTCCTTCCTCTTCAGCCAGAGACCAAATTTGCCAGGAAAGTCTTAATGCTGAATGCTGAATGCTGAGTGTTGGTGAGCAATGGAAAAGGCTCTTTGGGAAACAGTGGGAAGCCTGTGGTTCAGGGTTCTGGGGCACCCTGCCAGGCACCAGCTCCCTACATGGAGCTAAGGAAAAGGAGGTCTCCTAAGGTTAAAAGATCCAATTTCATTAGAAGGAACTTGAAAGCCTGAAGCATTCATCAAGCTATTTTAATTAACTAAATAATTTCCTTTCGTACACTCTGTTTAACATGATTCTAGCAATATGTAAATGGGAAGATCATTGAACAGAAAGAGGAATTAACAACTTTTCTTTCCAATTTGGTTTCCTACAGTTGGTTATCCAAACTATTGAAGCTCACTACAGTCCCAGTGGTCAGCTGGGGCTTGATTCAGTCTATCACTTTCTTTTGACACTGTGAGTGAATAGGAAAGAAATTTCATTGAGACCTTTCTTTGCACAGTGAGCTTCTTAAGGCTCTAATTTTTTCTTTTACTCCGAAAACATTACCTAGGTGCTCTATTACCACTCAAGTAGCAGAAAAACTCCATTTTTTCTTTTTAAATACCTTATATTTTGCTGCCTATGCAGAACAGAATCTCACTGCATCTGAAATTAATTTGTTTCCAATACAAACTCTAAAAAGAGTTGAAGCAATCCTAGTTATTTCTTTAATTTTCCTTTGACTTTTTCTCTAATTTTCCAATGAATTGGCCACATCTCTGATTCCTCTGCTCTGCAATGTTATATGATACAAAAATTAGGACAGGAAGTGTGCTGAAATTAAAAATAAACATTTCTTCATATCCTCAAATTAGTTTTGAAAAGGGAAAAACAAAAGAGGCCAGTCTTGTTAATGATGGTAACTTAAAATTCTGTTTTGTGTCAGCAGCCAGAATTGCATCTCAGGAATACAGGATTATATTTTCAAATCAGAAGAGTAAGATTTTTTTTTTACCCCCCAAAAATTCTTGCCATTACTTGCATTTTATCCCCACAAAATGATGTGCTGATCAAGGCTGAAACCAAGAAGATTCAAATTCCTGCTACAGTTCATCCCAGTCACAATAACCAACATGCTGTAAGCAGTTTAGTGAGTTTGAGCAGAGCACATAAAACACAGCTCTATAAAGAAGCCAAAAGACCAGAGTAAGGATCAAGTTACTTAAATAAGCCCTGAAGGTCAGGTTAGGTCCAGTCACAAGCAAGTGGGGCAGGTGATAAATAGGGCTTTTCATCCCCTTCCCACTGCCAGTCTCTCCAGCAGCACTGGGGCATCTCCAGCAACATCTCCCATTGCCAGACTGGAGCTTGCCAAGTTTGAGTAGCAGGTGAGAAGGCATCATAAGAAGTTCTTCTTCAGAAGGCAACACCAAAAATATTTTCCCAAATTGGTGATGATCCAGGGAAGAATATAACATACAAATTTTCCATTGTGTGCATCCTTGTGCCCCTTCACTTCAATCCCACAGGTGACTCTGGTGTTGGGATTCACATCTCCACAGCCCTCTATGGTCCCTGGGGGTCTGAGGGCTGAGGAAGGTACAGCAACATGTTCAGCCCTGGTAAATCCTGTAATTTATCTGATGAAGTCAGCTTTGTAAGTGGCAAAGCACAGCTGTAGGTGGCTCCATACAGTTTAGCAGTCCTGTTGGAGAACTTGGGAGAAGCCATGTGGGATTGGAAGACATTTATGTAGAAAAATTCAGCATCCTCATGTATTCATTTGCCATAACAAAAGAAATTCAATTTGCTGGGGATTATCCTTACTAAACATCTTTCCAATAACTTTGGTTCAGGCCACAGAAGCATCATCCATTAAAGCAGTTCCATACATCTTTTCATAGCAGTACAGCAACTGATATAAGGAACCCTTATATATAATAACCCTGTGTCAGCCTAAAGCCCTATCCAGCATCCTGAGCAGATGCTGCCCATAACTACAGCTGCAACAAGCAAACATCAGTTACACATCTCCACAGGCTCAGCACAGGCAGGAAAGAGAGATCTGCTTTATTCATCATCATTCATAAAAATCAATATATTCGCCTTTGGCTGCTGTGCACCAGAACTGTGTTAGATGCCAGCACCACATGCACAGCAGCACCACTTCATGTTTAAATGCATTATTCCATAAAATAACACCTGAGTAAAGGTACCACCTATTAAAATATATCACATCAAACTGTTACTGGGAAAGAACAGAATAAAAATGTTAGCAACAATGCTTGAGTAAAAAAACAGGTGAAAACACACATCCAGCAGCACTAAATTTTGACCTGAATTATATTTAAATTATGTTTCTCTTTGAAGTCCTTTATGGCGTTTCTGCACGCTCTCCAAAAAAAGCCAGAAACGCAAAATACTGTTGTGAGCTGACCCAGTAATGCTGCATTCAACTTGCTGTGAGTTATTTCTGCACACTGAGCACCTCAGCCCTGCACTTTAGCTGTACCAAACAGGGCAATTACTTACTGGCAAAGGGAAGCAGTTATGAGTGTTTACTACAGCCAAGTCCCACAGCTCGTTTATTGTCATCCTTTGTTTTTTCCTATCTAATTTGAGGCTTCATCCTACTCCCACAAATGCCCATGAGAAACCCAGGGTGACTTCAAAGGTGTCACAGTCCATGACCCTTCTGGCTGGAAACAAACCCTTACTGTGTTCCTCTGAAGCACCACCTGTAGATGAGTGCACAAGTAAAATTTTCTCTGTTATTGTTATTATCCAGGAGTATTTACAACCCACTGTCACTCAGTGAGGCAGCTGAAGTGACACTTTGTGCTGTTGGAACCACGCAAGGGCCACTGCCACAGGACTGCTGCCAAGGTCCCTCCACCAGGGATGTTTGGTACCAGAGTAGCTCCACACTTCTGAGCTGATACAGCAAAAGTCAGAGCAGGACCAAGGCTGCAGGAAAATAAACTGGGTGCTCAGAATAACCTGGATACGGAGCACTTCCATGTCACTGATGCTCCTGCTTTGGCATGAGATTCAGAAGACTCTTGGGTCCCTGCAAGGTTGTTCAAGTGGTAGAGAAGGACTGAGCACAACTTGGCTTCTTCATGACACAATTTGTAAGACAGTTTTCCCAGCTGCTTAGCTGCTGCAGGTTCACAGAAGAGTATCTCCAGCTTTTAAATCCATGTTAAACAACAGCAGTAGTAGAGTGGCCTGTATAAGACAGCTCTCCAGCCAGCAGTACAGCAGGGTTATGATCTTTGAGGATCAGGGATGACCCCTAAACCAGGCTGAGCTTGAGCTTGACTGTGTGGTTCAAGCAGCCTCAATGAGGTTTGGCACCCAATTCCAGGACACTCATTGGAAAGTCTCTCTCAGCAAGGCACAAACGTTTCCAGCTTTCCTCTGATTTAGGACATAAAGTAACTCCTTGTACTCACTGGCAGCTCTTTCATCAGTCTTGGAATTTGCACAAACATTTCAGGATCGGGGGCCGAATACAAGACACATCTTCAGTACCTCCTTTTGCAAACTATGCAATATAAGAGCTCAGGATGAAAAAACCTTCAGGTACTATATAGGGTAAGCTGCTCCTTGAGCATGCTAAAAGCCATAAAAACCAATACAACCTGCTTTTGCACTGTACTCTGTTTAACTTAGTAAGTGACTGAACACTCAAAAAATTAAATTAGGTTTATTCAGCAACACAAGCATTAACACTCCAAAATGGATTTTAAAGAAAAAAAAATTTGGAATTAATAGTACTCCCAGTGTGTTGTTGTTAAAACACTGTCCATGAATTATTCATTTCTGTTAAGAAAGCACTACTTCACAAACGGGCTAAAAGCTCAGCAAAGAAAGAACAGCACTAATCCAAATATTAAGCTTTTTCTGTAACATACTTTGATCTCTGGAATCCATCTGAAAGAATCATTTTATGGAAGTTAAGAGCTTTTTTCTTTTTGACCTTAAGTGAATTTGATTCAAATATACATTATGGCTTTTGAATCTTAAAGACCATTAGCTGTACATCTAATGCACATCAGAAGCCTGGGAAATAAAATCCCAAGCTTATTGAGAATAAAACCTTCAATGCATTTCCTCATGTCGATACTCAAAGGGTATTTTAAATCACATAAGTTGAAAAAGGTCCTAATCCTTTCACTTTTTGTATGCTGGGGAGCACTACTGGCTATAGAAAGTCTTGATGAAGGTAATGGGGTCATGTAAGTGTTAAGGGACCTGTGGATGCAAGATGGAGACAGACTAAATGATGAAAAATAATCTGTGTTTTCTTCAATAGGATACAATTATGTTCCTAAAAATTACTTCACCAGAGAATTTGTATTTATTTATAAATCTCTTCAGAAACCTTGTAACACTCCCAAGCTCTTTGCTAGCTTTTCATATTCCCCATCTCTGGGGTTAACAATTGCTATGACTGAATTCTGAGAGTTTGAATTAATTAATAAATAATTCTCCAGACATCTTACTAGTCGTTCCCAAAGTTGCATTTTTCACTCTGGAGTACTTTGAAAACAGCCTGCTTTGCTCTGAACACCCACCACCTCAGGACCTGGAGAGTGTCCAAAACCCCCTCTGAAGGATTCGGGTGTGCTCGAGGCTATCCCTGAGCTCTGTACACCCCTCCTCAGGGACTGCCTGAGCCCACCTGGGCCTGTGGGTGCTGTCTGTGCTGCACTGCTGAGCTGTGGGGGGCAGGTAGGGACTCACCGCCGGCGCCACACGTGTGGGAGCACTGGGACCAGGCTGACCACGGCGAGAGCTGGCAGTCCACGGCACACCCCACCACGCACCGGCTGCTCGTGGGCACGGGCTTCTCCAGGTGCAGCTGTGACAGGGAAACACAGGCATCAGCTTCCCCAGGCCCCAGCCACCTCCTGCCACAGCCTAGCACCCAAACAAGAACTGGCAGCAGCTCTGCGGGGCACCGGTGTGGTGTTTATGGGGAGCTTTCCCGAGGCTGCAATGGGGGAATGCGGTTTCAGTGTTGAAGAGTTTCCCATCTAAGCATCCCTGAGTGTTTGGGTCTCATTCCAAAAGGACAACCCTAGATTTCTAACAGCAGGACACAATCCCCATGGTTCCCAGCTTTGGGATGGTGCAGGGTTGGTAGCCATGCCTCATGTGTTTGAGTCAAGGAGTGACACCACCCAGTGACACCCCTTTATTTCCCCAACCCCCCCAGATGTGCGCTCCCAGCACCATAAACAACCATTTATGGGGAATGTCTTAGCGTGGATCAGGAGGCCCCCCAGCTGTCTGGAACCACAGGGCCCTCTGGGTGTGCCCAGCCCTGCTCACCCGCTGGCACAGCTCCATGCTCACGGTGGCCCCGTCGCTGCGCCGGCAGCTCAGGAGGCGGCGGCGCTCGCCGTGCCCACAGGTGGCATTGGCACCCAGCTGGCACCCACTCCAGCCTGCAGACACAAACAAAAGAGTGCACTGCTGCAGCTCATCTTTACACTCAGCACAGAATCACAGAATGGCTTGAGAAGAGACCTTAAAGATTGTGTAGTTCCAATCCCCTGCCGTGGCAGGGACACCTTCCCCTAGACCAGGTAGCTCAAAGCCCCATCCAGCCTGGCTCTGAAGCCTTGAGCATGGGTGCTACCTTCACCTACCGCAGCACTTCCCCAAGTCAGGGGATCCCACAGCCAAGAACAACCCCCCCACAAAAGAAAGTTGTTCTCAAAGCCAGGCAAGTCTCAGAGGAGACACGCTCTCGTTGCAGTCTGATACCGTATCCCATGATGACACTGCTACATCAGGGTGCACATGTTGAACACTGATAAAGGCTATCAGTTCAATCCAGTTGGCACAGGTACAAGACTCTATTGTCTGAAGTAAAATTCCACTTTGATAAAGCAGCTGGGGAAGTTTCTGAAGGGGAACTCTGGTTTAACCTGTTTTTGTCTCCACGCAAAGCTATCCATTATTTAAAGCTAAACTCTAATACTCATGAAATAAAAGCAGTATTTCTAGCGGAAGGAAATTAATATCTTATTACATGTCCAAAATTATGTTGGTCAGAATACAACTAAACTGAAATAAGCTTTAAAACAACATTTAAAATAAACAAAAAGCATAACAGAAGCCACTAAAATTTCCATACACCACCAATAAATAAGAAGGATGAGAAGAAAACCTATTACTTTGTGTCTTCCACCTCTGATAAACATGAACACATAAATGTTCTGCATTTCTGAAATGTGATGATAAAAAAGGCATCATCCTGCTGCCTGTGTTTCTAGGGCTTTTATTACAAACAGGCTGAGTTTATATTCATATATTTTATCTTGCTTTGTTCTCCCTTCCCACCAGCCCCCAAACTCCTCTTAGATCTCCTCTCTGTATGCCTTTCTCATTTACTTCAGCTGGTCAAAACAAAAGGATTTTTCAGTTTTGTTTTGTTCATTTGTTTGCAACAGAACCAATTGTTTCTAAGGTCCTAAATAATGCATTTTGCTCTGAATATCCTATGCCCACCCATATAATTCATATTCCCTTCAAAGCAGACTTCTGTTGGTATTATTGGCTTCACCAGAATCACACAGATGATACTCTTTTAATTGGAATTTTGTCATTAATTGTGTTGATAACCCATTGAAAATACCATTTAGCATGCTTTATTTCCAATGTACTTGCAACAACAATTTAGATACAGAAATTGTGCATTTGTCCACTAATGTGTAAAAATGTGGGCGTGTAATTAACTTTATTGAAACCAACAATGTCAAGGCTTTAACCAACACCCTAAGCAAACATAACTAAAAACACATACTAAGAGTATATTGAAAATTTGTACCTACCTGTTAGGTTGTACTGGTATTGGAAGCAATTTTGATTAAGAATACATGGCTTCATTTGTGAATCTTCAGGGCAGGGCTTTGAACTGCCAGGAGACCTCAGCACTTGTCGGGTTCGGGTTTGCATAATATTGGGGTCACACACCTGGACAGAGAAGGGATGGACAGTACAGAGACCCCAGTAAATCACAAAGACATCACTGACCCCAGAAAACCACAAGGACACCACAGACCAGGGCTGTTCACGCACATCCACGGCCACATGGAGGTAGGATACAATCCCACTCCTGTTCTAACAATAAAGCATATGGAGGAAAAGAAATGTGGTTCAAAGTTAAGAATACAGTATTACTAAAAGTCATCTTTTATCCATCCTGATTTGGCTATTTTAGCCCTCCTACACTATTTTTTCCATGTTTTTTCATAAGAATCCTTGGGGATAAAGACTGCACCACTCTGCTGTACACTGCTTTGCACCCCCTTCCAAGAATTCCAATAAAATGCACAGTACTGAATAACAGGACAGGATTTTTGTCACAATTAATGCATTTTTGAGTAGTATCTGATGTTACAGCAAAGCACTCATTTGAAAGAAGGACATTTGTAATTGCATATCAGTTATGATGCTGACGAGGTGACTTTTCAGAGAATGTGATAGCAGCTACTGATGTCCGGCTGCCTATAAACCAGGATTGGCTTGTTTACATTTTCACAGGAATGTGAACCAACTGAGGCAGGTTTTCATTTCTATTTGTGCATCACAGGCATGAAAACTGATTGTTTTTAGCAGCCCATGATCCTCACTCTCATAGCACTGCAGCACAGAGCTGTTTTCCCACAATCCAGTAAAGGGAATAGGTGAGTGGATGTGGTCACAGCAAACCTAATGGGAATAAATCCCTTATTAAAGGTATTCACCACCATTTATTGAACAAGATGACCCATTTCATTCCTAACAGTTTCTCATTAGGATTGCTCAGGAACAGCAAAGAAAACAAAACAAAACAAAAAAACAATGCATGTTGAACCACATTTTCATAAATGCTTGGGGATTTAAAACACGATTTTTCTATAGAGTACTGTAATCACAAAAAATAAGTAACAGTTTAAAACCATGGGCTTATTATCATGCAACAAACAGCCTGCAAACACTGAACACTGCACGGGTGGAAGTGTGGATAATTCCTGTATTGTGAATATTAAAGGGAAACATAATGGCCTTGCAGCATAAATCTGGATCTCAGGCTGCTGTAAACTGGATTAGCTGCACAGATGATAGCAAAACTGAACAGAATAAATATCAGGATAAATAGGAAAAAAAGTCTGGTCTGGTCTTAAAATACATTGTCAGGGCCTATTTCCTTATGGTTACACTACATGAAGGAAAATCCATTACATTTTTATTGCTGACACACACCTTGTCAAATCATTTTAAATGGTAATCTTATTCAAATACCCTTGGTCAGCTAAAATACCCAATTGTTTCTAATTACCTGAAAATTAAACCTATGCTAAGTGTTTACCAATAGTTTACTGCCTTTTTCACAACTAATCTGATTGTTCATTCTCACAACTAACACTAATAACTTAAATGATTTGCCAATAAAGCAAAATGACTAAGGAAAAAAAATCAAAGCATGTATCTCAGTAGCTACTCCTAATTAATGTTTCTCTGAATTATGTTACCAAAGGGAAAAAAAAAAATCAATGGATGCTGTGACAGAAGCTGTCTGTGCCAGCTCAGAAACACCAGCTTTTGCTCCCTTTAAAATAAGAACCTGCAGACAGAAAATATGCCTCATTTGTAGATAAGTAAATTCTTTTAACAAAATAGTATGTTTCCCCTGTCTAGCATGGCCCCCGTTGTGCTCGATTATAGGACATTGCAGCAGCCCAGTGCTGTCACAGAGCCCCAGAGTTTTCCTGGCTGGCAGGACCATTTTCCCTCTCAGATATCCTCCTGGCAGGCAGCAGACCAGTCTCACAGGTCAAAATCTATCTGGTGTTTGCCAGGATCCAAACAAACTACTGGTTTACTGATGCTCTGAAGCCAGAATTCTCACTGTGCTGATGAGCCATGGTGCTCAGAAGCCAGAGCTGATGCAATAAGCCCCTCACTTTTACTAGTTTTGAATAATAAGGAATCTCTGTAGGAAAAGCATTCATTTAATCAAGCTGAGGACATGGGAAACATGCAAAAATTCAAAGTCGGCAAACTGTAACTAATATCCTGTAATATTATTTGTTGAATTTCTCTTAACGTCAATTGAGAAGTCAATTTAGTTTTATAATTGATTTTCTGCCCTTGCTCTTTCAAGTTAACCATGTAAAAAACTGAGCCAAATATATATGGAACTGAGTAAGCAGCAGGAGGGAATGACTTGCAAAGAAAAAGATGAAAGCTGGAATTTTCAAAGGAGCAAGGGGGAGCTGAGTATCCAGCTACCCTGAAATCTCAATGGGCTTGGGTGCACAGTTCCTGCAGGACTCCTCCAAAAACCAGGCTGGAAAAAAAAAAAATCCAATATTTATGGCATAGCAAAGGTTGGAGAATGGATTGGCAGACTTGATGTCATTAGGGGATGTGAACAGTGAAAGTAAAGAAGAGAGATTGTTGCCAGTGGAGAGATGCTGAGGGTACTAACAAGCAATGCCAAGGGCCATTTCTAGTCCTGAACGTGGATCTCAGAAAATACTGAGAGCAAAACCAATCACCACCAATGGCAATCACAGGTTTATGAGGCAGGATAGAAATGGCAGCCATCAATTTGGAGGAAAGGCAGCAAAAGAAAGAAATATTTCTTGAGTACCTAAGTAAGAAATTACCATGGGATTAAGATTTAAGCAAGATTGATTCTGAATATTCTCACAAATTAGGAAAATGATAAAACTAATCTGACTGCTCAAGTAATCTTCCATACAAAACAGTGAAGGTGCCATTCAGGTACATGGATCAAGGCTGGATCTGCCCTAGGGATCCAAGTTTCTAATCACAAGCATGTATGAATCTACAGTTTCTGGGGTTTTAAATAAATAAAGCCCACTGTGATCCAGCCGTGCTTTACTGAGTATCTTCATTTACAACTCCTCTCTTCCTGCTGAGGGAATGCTATACTTCCAAAGACATTATTTCACTTTCTACTGCTCTATTAGTAACTAGTGCTTTCACTGATGACAGATGAAGCTTTTTAAATTAATTTTTACATTAAGTCAGCCATTACCTTCTGTAAGGCTAATGCAACTGGTCTGTGCTCAGCATCAGCCAACATTGCCACAGTGGAAGCATAAGGAAAGGCAGGTGCCAACAACAGATGTGTTCAGGAGTAGGAGTTTGACTTGTATCTCTGAGATCATCTCTTTATGCTTATGATACTTATTGTATGCCTGTGGTTATAAAAACCTTAACTGGTTTCCATAATTGGGAGAATTGGGAATATAACCATGGGGTAGAAATGGGTGTAACAGCAAATGTTCCCTATTCTGGGAAACTGAGACCACTTCTGACAGCACCCAGACTAGGAATAAAGATTTACAGATCAAAGAAGGACAAATGATTATGGGTGCCCACTGGCCATAAATAATAGGAGAGGAAACAAGTCCTAAGAAATGGAGGCAGTTGTGGTGCACAGAGGTAGAAGGTCAGAGGCCTGGAGAACTCTATGCACCTTCAAGATCAGGTGCAAAATATTTTGGCTGTTAAATTTTCCAGACTATGTTGCTTGTTCAGATTCTTTGCTTATGACTGTAAGCAATGGGGTGTGTAATTCTGGCATATGCATCCTTTGGAACCAGTGACAGGAACAGAATTTAAAATATTACATTAAAATGTAAATAATTTCTTGATGAAAATAATAATGGGGAACCACCTCAGGTGGCACATCAATAGCCTAAAACAGTAGGATGTCATACACAGACAGTAGGTCTCTTTATGGGTAAAGCTGTACTGTTCCAGCCTACTTTATAGTATTCAATCTCACCATTTCCAATATTCTTTTCCATATAGTATGAAAAAGTTGAGCTAGAGCCACGGATCTACAGGTGGGATCATATAAACCACTCCAGAAACAAAATATTCTGAAGCAATGAGAGGTCCATAAAATGTTAAGGCAGGAATAAATCAAAGTTTTTTCTCAAAGGACTGTTTAGAAATTATAACAGCCATCTTGGTTCTATGGGGGAATTTCTGGTACTATTGACTACTGCATTTTAAAATATTTCTTTTAGCCAAAGCTATTTTTTTCACCATGACCACTTGTCACTATTTAAAGCTAACATAAAAATTGAGGGATAAAAACACATACAAAGGTTGCACCCAGCCTTTGCTTCAGACAATCACAGAACTGACAAAGCACAGGAAGTTTGTTCTGGAAGAGAAGGGTATAAAATAAAATAAAGCTGCAAGGTTATGAAGCTAAATTCCAGTGTTAAGAGCTGTTAACATATCACACATTAATATATACTATTAGACCCTTTTTGGGATGGAATTTAAGAGCTGTCCATTGATCCAGGCTTTCATATGCATCATAATTGTACAGCACAGAGGCTGTAACCCATTACAGGGCCCTTTAAGCTGTTTAATTTATCAAGCAGCTTGTATAATGCATCCTGCACTATAAATAGCTGGCTGCATTATTCTTAACTGGCTATTCATAAGGAAACATACAACCTCAAAATAAGGTAAATGCAAAGGCAGCAACCGTATTTGACTATTTTTAACAGAGCAATGAACCATTACATTGTTCATGCCAGTGTGGATGTTTTGTAACAATTTAACAAGCCATTTACAATAACAGGAGCAGTCTTTTGAAATGAAAATGCATTTGCATAAATTTTCTTTTTCAGATGCATCCAGGTTCTGAAACCTTGCCTGCCTCCACACAGAACCATTACTTTTTAAAAAGTGATTGTTAACAAAGATTAACAAAACTAAAATAATGAATATAAAAAAATACAGCAGTTACCCACTTGTTTTGACAAAGACATACAAAAACATCCAAGTCACAGCTATGCATAAGGAGCAGTGCATGTTCTTCCAGAAAGCCTTGACCAGCATAATTCTTATGCCTGATTTGAATGAATTATGTCTTGGGCTAGAAAGACAACTCTGTGCAAGCCTCACTCTTCAGCACAGCCTTCACACTGCAGGTCCTCCGCCAAACTCACGTGCCAAACCAGAGAGATTGGGGACTTTCCTCTGGAGATATCCAAAAGCTGTCTGAGGACACAATTCTGAGAAACATGCTCTGGGAAATCCTGCTTGAAAAGAAAGGACTAGATGACCTCCAGTGGTCCCTTCCCACCGTGCCTGCTCTGTGTTCAGGTACCAGTTGTGAGGGAGACTTTCGTAATCCACGCAGTGACTCCCAGCGTCTACAGGAGTCCACAATTTCCCTTCCAGTTGACACTTCCAAATTGTAACTCCAACTTGCATCGACAAGGAAAGTCACTGCAGAGCTGAGAGCTCTCTGTATCGTGTGGTGACACTTTTAATCCGGTCAGTTGTGGCTATCACACTCCTCCCGTGGATTCCAGGGAATAATAACTCAATTGCCGCGAGTCCCGAGCGCGGCACATCGCCATTGATCCATGAGGAAAACGCTTGCTGAAATGGAGACAGCTGTTCTCACTCACTACACACACAACCTCCTATAATTAACTAATTTCAGACCTCTTGGAATTAGCTGCTAGAAATGCCAACAGCTGAGGCAAGCAAGGAGGCCACTCCAATCCACAACGGGGGCTGCGACAGCCATCCACCGGCAGAGAGCTAACGAAATAGATTTGAGGTAATTATTTCAGGGACTTGTAGCACCACTCGCATATTAACTCTTTTTAAGAATGCTTTGATGAATTCAATTGAAGTCAATTAATTACATTTCCAAGTCAGATGAATACAAAGTCGAGACGCCACAGGAAGTGTGTGTTATTCCATCACTGAATATGTAACAGAGATGACAGGATTTCAGTTCCCAGATTGTTTAGCTGGGTCTTTGAGCAATCAAGTGATGATGTCTGACTGAACAGGCTATTGTCCCTGGAACAAATATGAAATTTCTTAAGCAAAATGCAATTCAATCTAATTTTCTTGTGGGTTTTGCTTTGGTTTTTTTTTTCTTGTTATTTTTGGCTTTTTGTTGTTGTTTTTAACTAGCAAGCTTCAAACTGTTATTTTAAATGGCTTTAAAGCTTGATATTTAAGTCACTTGGATGTTACTTAGTGACAAAGAACAAAACATTATAAGCCAAAAGAACAGTCTTCAACCACACAGAAAACCATTTTGAATTTACTTCTCTCAACAGAAAAATTGAGAATAATAGGGAAGATTTAATTCAGTAACTATGCATTTCTTGAATCCAGTACAGAGACAAAACCTCAAAGCAACCTTGAGGCATTGTATTTCTGACAGCTTCATTTCTGACCATTAGATGAAACATTAAAATTTACCTTTGTGTAGCAGTGTTAAATAGCACCATAATCAAGATGCAAAATACATAATTCAGTTGAAAAACACACATAAAAGAATTGTGGGAGCATCTGAAATTATAAAAGACCACAAAAGTGTTTAAAAGCAAAAGGGAAACACAGCCAAAAAAGGTAGAATAAATACAATGTTTTAGCAGAAAAAAGTATTGAAGAAAATACTTTCCATTGACAAAGCAGTCACCACCTTTATGACTCATTGATTTCAACACGATTCAAGATCATTTACCATCCTGAAAGAGGAAAATTCACATGGGAAGAATATTGCTACAAGATAAAACCAAGTAATACCCTAGAAAATATCCAGAGTACAATGACATATTGACAAAAGGTACAACGGATAATCTAAAAGGCCTTTTTATATTCAGCTGATAAGAGTTAGTTATTCTGCTATCAGGATGAATTTATTATCAACACTGTAAAACATGAGCAGAACACCAAAGCGACTGGAAAAGAATTCTCACCTGACCAAAATCTTAGGTAAATATCTCAAATCAAAAAGCTCCTCAGGCAAAGATGAGGCTGAAATTGTGATCGTTCATTTTTTACAAACTAGAATTTGTCAAGTTTCATAAATCCTCTTTATCTCCAGCAAGCCAAACATGACCAGAGCCACAGGAAAACTTCCTGGAATGGTCTTTGGCAACTGCCTCTTGAGAGTGCTACGACTAAAAGAGTGCCAACTACTGTGGTATGAAATGTAAATGTGCTTGAAATAGAGCAGCCAGGATGCACAGTTTTGCTTTTTCATTGCAATGTGATGTGATCTTTCAAAATTTTTGAAATTTTTGAGTCCATCAACTCGTAGCTGTCCTAAGTGACTACCCTTCCTAGGGGCTGAGGAAATGGAAAGTTCATTAATCACCCTGGTGCTGGCAGTGCCTCATGAGCTCCAGCCACCACGATTCCCTCAATCCCTGCCCCACACACACCAAGGATACACCAGTGACACAGCACAGCCATTCTGCACTGACAGCAAGCCCAGCACTCGCCTTGGAGACGTGGAGCACGCGCAGCCTGGGAGGGACTGTGCTGTGTGGTTCTCTCTCAAAACCCACCACAAACAGCCAGAGTAGCTGTAAAAGGGAGACAGCACCGCCGTAAACTCATCAAAGGGAGGGTTTTATCTGCCCATAAAACTTCAAGCTGTTTATTGCCTCGTATCTGGACAGAACTATGGAAACACATGCTCCATCGGCACACAGTCATCTCAGTTTCACAACAAAGCATTGCAGAACAGCTTGTGAAAACATATTGTTCAGTTAATTGCATTGGCATGCAGATGCCCTCACATTTATGAATTAACATCCACCATGGCAAAGGGATGTACAACGATACACAGGGACTGTGGCATGTGGCCCTGTGCCTGCCAAGAGATGTGCTGCCTGATGGAGGGCAGCCCACGAGCTCTGGGATTCCCTTTCCTCCTTCCGTGGGCTATGGAGGCTTTACTATTGACAAAAAACAGGAGCCTTCAGGCAAAAAGCCTGTATATCTTAAGGATATGAGGATGCTTGAAGCTTCAAGCAGTTCTTCATAACCAACTGACTGCCACCAAGGCACCTGAGAGACCCTTACCAGCCTCAAGGGTCTCTGCATCAGTTCACTGCGTGCGAAAATGAAGAAAATCCATGCCTGGGAAAGTCAATGGCAAAGAAACAGCCCAACCACAGTGGGACTCTGAAAGGTATCCAAGCATTTGTATGGGTTGCAAGAGTGTTATACTTCATCAAAGCCACGCTGCTCAGGAGGTGGTGAACGCAGGAAATGAAACACAAGATTTTATTTGACATGTTCTTACCGAGTATATTGATACGCTACACAAAATATTATGGAAGGAAATTACCTGTGTCAGCACTAGTATAAATACCTGTCCAATAACCACTCAACTTTTGGTAATGGCCCTGTTAACACGGGGGCAATGAATATGTGTTTGTCACTTAAATACATCAAGCAAGTCTATTAAAAAACCCCTCCGAGATTAAACCTGGCACCTATTTCAACACTGATCAGGGAGAAACAATAGATCTGAAGTCACGTGGTTTGAGGCCAGAGGCTTTTCATAATACAGAATTTGCAACTTCTTTCCATCTTGCACACTTAGGAAAAACACAGAGCACTTCGCAGTGGCTTGAATTCCTGCATAATTCACAGAGTTTTGAGTATTTCATGACATGACAAATAGCTCAGGCACCTTGCTGTCATACCTTCTGCTGCTGTTGCCTCAAATCTTCCCCCAAGTGTTTGAGGAAGAGGAGACACTGGACAGAAATAGTGTGTGTTGGGAGGGGAGAGCTGTCATTCCCTCAGGACTAAGAGCTGTCCAGAGGAGTGTCACCCCCAGGGTTTACCAGCAGGTTGTTATGGCAGTCATGCACCACTGACAGGGGTCTCCCCTGCAAACATTTCCTAAGGCATTCAGCCCTTACTGCAGCTGGAATAATGTCCCTTCACCCACTCTGCTTGTGTGGGCTCTCTCCCATAGCAGACCAAGGGGAAGGATGTGTTGAATCAATTGTCACAGTAATAACTATGTGTTTCACTAACCAACTTTCTATAGCTCTGTCTCTACAGAGACATAAATATCTTCAGATTCAACCATGCTGGCAGGATCTATTAAGCCTGACATCCCTCAGAAAATAATTTACTTTCCTAGAAAATAACTAGGCCATGAAATAGTTGAAGGACAAGTGAAGACTGCTGCATGAGGAACACTGCCAGGGACAGGAGCAGGAGAGCCTACCTGTGGACAAGGGCTCCACTGTCCCCAGTCAGACACTGCACACTCACTGGGACAGTACAAGGTGCACTTCTGCACTGCCTCTGGGACCTCAGCCTGACTGCACAGAGTGTTGGGCACAGTCTCCACACCGTGGTCCTCAGCAGTGCTCACACACCTACACAGAAAACACACATTTTAATTAGAGTATCACAGGCACGATGGATATCAGCAAGTTTTCTCAACCCCATACAGGACATAGACATGACAACAGCTAAAAGAAGCATGGTCAAAAAATAAAACTAATATGTTAATGCAAATGGAAATCAGCTACGTGCACAACATGCTTTTGTTACTTCATACAGAGGGATTTTAACTTTGATCTGCTGACAAAGGAGCAAACAGAAAGTGACAACCAGCGAGAACAAATCTTAGTGCTCCTGCTAGTAACATGTGAACATTTGGAAATAACTCAGCATTTCCCCATGCCTGGGGAATGAATATTCAGTAATGATGAATGCCACTCTGGTGCGTGCAGTGCTATTACTTGGGGAAAATGTTAGCAAATCAAAATATGGAGGTTTTGCACCTCAGGGAGCTTTATGTATACATGGCATTTAGGTTGAAGAATGCTAATTTAAATATCATGCCGTGTTCCTGAAAAACCATGGCTGCATCTCTGAAATGCTTTTCCTGTAAACCATGGCACATAAACGTGTTTCTTTTCATTTGCAATACACTGGACTCAGCAACACCCACTGTCAGATGGCCAGATACTGCAGCTTTATGCAAGAACACACCAGCTCTTTTTGATCTGGAATACCTGAGCTTTTGTCTTCACGCACCTGACTTCCCTCGTTTGTATTCCTTCTCCACAGTGGAGGGAATTTTGTTCGCTGTTGATTTTGCATGGAGACCATGGTCCTACTTCCCAGGAATACTGATTGCACTCGCTGTAGCACGGGACTGCCTCGTGCACCTGACAGGAGAAAGAACCAAACTCTTCAGTTGAACTGTCCAGGTTAGCATGTCTGCAGAACAAACCCACAAAAAGGCACACTGAAAAATATCCTGGCTTACACTCCTCCTGCTAAGGCTGTTGTAATGGCTTTAAGTTCATTTATTCATTATTGACTTGCCAAAGGATTTTTAAGTATATAATGAACAGCAGTATGCATGCAGCATCTTCGGAAGCAGGATAAATAACAGCTATTTCCTGCAGCCAGAAGAGGAACTCCATTACAATTTCATTTGCTCTGCCTGCTCTCAGTATAATCTATCACATGTCATTCACCAAGATCGTATGTACTACATCCTTTTGTGTTTCAGCAGGTACAAACTTAAAATCAGCACTCATTTACCTTTGCTTCTAATGCATTCTTATAAGCCATTTACCATAAAAGAATGAAATTTCATGCCTCCTACAAATTTCATTTTTATACACAAAAACGGTAAACGCTTTGTGCCTGCAAGTGACTTATCTCTAACATATCTCCTAATCAAACACGACAGTGTGTTCACCTGAACTATGGTATCTACGTAGGGAGAAAAATACAGCCAAAAGCTTGATACAAGGTGCCAGATATTCAGGTTTTTAAAAGCAGCACACTGAGATATAGCACTTCAGCAGATTTTTAGGTTTAAATAAATGAATGCATCAACAGTTCCATTACAGTGATGAATAAAAGTTATTTATTTTGAATCTGGTTTGTCTGCAGAAGCTGATTTGAAGATACAGTATTCCTTGTTGCTTTGCATGAAGCATAATGTGCTACCCTGGAAAAATACAACACATCTAAAATTTCTTCTTCCACATACCAAAACCTCCTCAGCCTCGCTGCCATTTCATTCTCACCATTAAAATAACTATAAATCAATAGCCTTCCTCCCAACTACCCCCAAAAAGATTCAGCCACATGTTTAATAATTTACAGCTTCATTTTAAAATAGCAGATTATGACTAGTCATGTTGTGACCACAAGAATAAAGAAATCCTCTTCGTAACATTTTGGAGATGGAAAGACAAGAAAATTGAGATACCAGTCTGAAAACAAAACTGGTGTCCCATCAGAAAATCACCTTTATTTCAAATGGAAAGAAGACAACTTGAAAAGGAAAACTCCTCTGAAACAGAAAATGTCAGAAAATAATTTTAACTGTGGGTCTGTCTATATGTTGTGCATAGGTTAAGAATAACAGATGATGAAAAGTGGAAAATATGTAAAGGTATAAACACAGGAAAGAGAGAAATCAAAGTCTGAACTGGTGAGGACAAGGACAATATGAACTAGTAAGAGCATCACAATTCACATAAAGGAGGGGAAAGGGAAGGGAACAAAATGGGCAAAGGCAGTCATAGCATTAGCACCACTTTCCCTGCACATTGCTAAGCACAAATTACAAACCTGGATGTGGCTTTGAGCAACCTGAACTAGCAGAAGGTGTCCTGCCCATGATGGGGGAGCTGCAAACGAGATGATCTTTAAGGTCCATTTGAACTGAAGCCACTCTTTGCTTCTATGTGGACTGTGCACCAAGGCACTGGCACTTGGCCTAACTCCAGAATGCACAGGTGTCTGCACAAAGTGCACTCAGAGCTCAGCCTCCCACACTGAGCAAGCAGCACCACAAGCACTGCTGATTAGCTGAGCAGCCAGCTCGTTATCATTAACTGGTGCACATGGGAGCAGAGAAAAGCAGCACTCACCAAGCCTGGGCTCAGCACCAGCCAGCAGGGAGCCCATGGATGCTGGGACACAGCTGAAGCCACCATCCTGCCCCACCAGCCTGTCACCTCCACTGACTCCTGCAGCCACACGCCAGGGACAACAGCAATCCCTCTTCAGGCACTGCAAAGCCTCTGTGTTCCCCACAGACATCCATCCAGGAGATGGATGTAGAGTCAGGGAGTATTTATTAGTTTCCCTGCTCCACAGGGAGAAGGAAAAACTACAGCCTGCCTATGTTGCCTGACAAAACACCCTGTCATCCACAGGAGACGATTAGTGAGGGAAACAGGTGCTTGAGGCATGATCAGTTTTTTCCTCATCACAAAGGGAATGGGCAAAGAGCCAAACTTGGACAAAACTGGCTGCCAGGGGCCAGCCCCATGAGAAGATGCCTCACAGGGCAGTGTCAAGGATGGTAAAACTTATTAAGTAAGTTTTATTAAGAGCTGGGTGGCCTGTTCCTGCTTTTAGACTTCTGGAGAGGAGGCTGAGGTTGGGAGCAGGCAGGAGGTGCTGCCTCCCTTCCTCCCACCCTCCACAGGCACAGCGGGGCAGCCAGGGCAGTCCAGCATAAACAGCAGCTTTGGGAACTTAAGTTTTCTGTGCTCCATTAAATAACCCTTCCTCAGGGTTAGAGGATACCACTGTGAATCCTGCAGGCTCACAGCACTCCAGCCTCTCAGCACTCACCCTGCTGCCTGAAGCCAGGGTGAGGCCGAGAGCTTGAGAATCCCATCTCCTTGTCTGTGACCTCTGGTTGCTGCACCTTATCATCTGTTAAACCTCAGACTTCTCCTAACCAGCAAAGCCCACCTGTGGATAGCAGCAAAGGTTTAACATCAGGCATTTACCATAAATGTGTTTTAGTGGTCAATACCTCCCGTGGCATGTACCTGCTGGAGTAACTGTGTAGGAAAACCAGACGAGTTGGGCAGGCGTGGGATGCCATGTGAACTAAAATCAATCTGAGGAATCCTGTGAGCCAGAACAGAAATCCCATAGGCACCGACACAAGCACACATAATGTGAAGTGATACTTCAAATGTGCTCTTTAAAGAGCAGGGAGGATCACAATAACAAAGCCATTAATAGAGCACTTCTAGCCTGCTGTCTGATTGTGTCAAACCGGTTCGATTACGTGGGAAGTGCCATCAGCTCTCTTCCTCCTCCAACAGACAAACAGACAGACAGACACATCCCACTTTGTGCTGGAGGAGGGAAGACACACAGCACTGGCTGCATGTCCCTGTGGTACCTCAGATCCCCAGTGATCTGCTGCTGAACTGTGCAGTACTTCCTCTTTGGTCAGCATCCCCAGCTGACACTCACCACCAAAAACCTGAATTATAACTGTCACAAATGACCTGTTTCCCTAAGTTATTGTGCTGACACCACAGCACATCGTTGCTGGGAACAAGCTCTCCCCTCTGCCCTGTGCCAGTGCTGAGCAATGCCATCTCTGGCAGCACCTCTGGGACCCTGGGGAGATGTAAATAACCACCTGCATCACCGGGAGGGACAGATTTCTTCAGAACAAGTTCCAACAGGCACCTGTTGCTGGATGCTGTTAAGCTTTTAAGTGGGAGTCTCATGGAGATGCAAGATTTCCACGGGTGGAACTCTGTGGGAATGAGTTCAGGAAGCTGCGAATGCAATTTGTAATTCCATCTTTGCATTTAAAAACTACAGTGATGTGGCATGTGGGCCTTCCCTCCACAGGAGAATGCTTTCCTCCCATTTTCTCTCCTGGTTTGCTATAATTTGTTTTCAATCACCTCCAATTCATCCTTTTTTTTTTTTTTTTTAATTTGGAAAAAACCTACAGCAAACCTTAAAGCCTTCCATTTCTGTTTTTGCTAGGAGCTGTGCTACTTAAGGAGGTCACACAGATGTGCTCTTGACTTTTCATTCTCAAAGGGTTTTGACTAAGCATTGCTTTTCTTTGGGTCCCACAAAACAGAGGGCCCTAGGTTCACTTCTCATCTCCTGGGTCCATGGGAACACCCCTGTCCCAACCCTGAACAGAGGCTGGGATGGGATGGGATGTGGTGTCCTCACTCCCTCACTAACCTGGGAACCCAGAGCACCCAGCCCTGGAGGGGGTTGGGATGTGCTCCCATGGATCCCTGGCTGTTACAGAGTGCATCCAACCTTCAAATTACACATGGTCTAGGTTTCCTGGCCCCCATCAAGCTTGTCATCCACCACCTCTGCTGCAGATGCAGAAGTCCCTTGTAAAGCTGTGACGCTTCTCTTGCCAAGCACAAAGACAACAGTTCCTTTGAAAATAATCTGCTTAATGCTCACCCTTCCCCAAGCTTATGCCAACCTGCTACACCAGTGCATTTACAAACCCCTTCACACTGAGCCCCTGTATGAAACTGTAGTGCCACAATCCATGTCCTGAGGGACAAAAATGGAATTAATTCCACGTACAGGAACCTGTTGTTGTGCATGGAGGGAGAAAGATGCTGGAAGCTGCAGATGCTTGACCTGGGAGGAGCTGCAGAGATCAGCACCCAGGGTGACCAGCCTGGCTTCATTCCTTACTGCCTCAAGAAATAAACACAGTCTTCTGGCATTTTAGCAAATTAACTGCTTTCCTCAATTTTCATTCATATTTACCTGCTGGGTTTTGGGTTCAATGAAGCAAGGGCTGAAATGATGCCTGTCTGAAGCCAAGGGGAATTTTGCTGCTGCCTTTCACAGGATCACTGTATCACTCTTTGTAGCTGGAATTAACCTGGAGCACTGCTTTAACACCTGAATCCCAAAATCAAGTTGATGGGCACAGTTCTCAATAAATTAAAGGGAAGAAGGACAAAAGCTACCTTTTAAGAGATAGACTGCTAAAGTCTATCCTAATAAAAGAACCCAGTTCCCATTCACTTAAATGCAAATCCTAAGCCCCTGATAAAGCATTATTGATGAGGATAGTTACTTCAACAAGACAGACAAATATTAATCTATTTATTTTCTCTTTTAATAGCTGATACTTGCCTTTTAATGAAAAATCCAAATATCTAATCACCCAAGAGCTTTGGTGTGATTTATATTATTCTCTAACTTACTTATTTAAATGTAGGCTTGCAAAGGACTTGCAGAAATAAATGCACTAGCTCAACTGCTGTTATTCATTAAAAGGACTTCATACCTATACTTGAGGTAGGCTGTCTGATGAGCACCTGCAGAATAAACTAGAACGAGGTTCAACGCTTCTGAAAATCATAGTGACTTCATATTTCAGTGAACATCAAGATTTATTGTCCCTCAAGGTAAATATTGACTCTGGTTTTCCCTCAGTCGATATTTTAGCTTTCATGACAGTAAATCTTGGTGTTCACTCCAACTAAGTCAATATCTGCTTATTATATTAGAACAACCAAACTGATCACTGTAGCAGTTGCCTGAGACCCTGAGGACTACCTCTGTGCTATTCATTTCTAATACAAATGGGCTAAATTCATTGCTAACGTAAGTTCATTTCACATGGCTGCCCCTACATGAAGGTTACATTAAACCTAATACATTGAAACAGTCAGAACCAAAGAAATAAACTCATTTTCAAACCATGGAGACCACCATGAGTAACAGTAAAGGTAGAGAAATCATATAGCAAAGAGAGCTGACTTGCTCTGGTTTGCAAAGACACTCGCTGATAAGGGTTTAAACCACTCCCACTGACACTGGACAGCAATTTGCTCACTTCTAACACTTTTTGCATAACCACTTGTATGTTCTCTGCATATCCAGGCTGCAAGAGGAGGCAGCAGTGGGATGTTCTCCTCCTCTTAGAGCTTATGGCCACCAGCTGATGACATGTGGGCCACAGACAGCACTTCTCTTACAACAGCCTGACACAAATGAATCCACAGTGTGGTGGGAAATACATCTAAAAAAAATTTCCATTCATTGTAATAATCCACAAATTTGACTTTTATGTTGACTCCATCTCGTTCATCCAAATCTTTTCTTTGGTTGAAAGAGGTCCATATATCAACTGAATAACTTTTATAATGTTCCAATACTGCTTTCACATTCTGTTTAATCCTAACCAGATAATTTCTAACAATGAATTTCTTTTCTTTAGTTCTTTAAAACTGAATTAAAAATTGAGTGCTTGCTTTGTTAATTACTTAACTGCGTGTTTGAATTGGCAGATCTAAGCACGCACTTAAAAGCTTTACTGAATTAACTGTATATCTGAAGGACCAGTACTTGCACATTAACAAACACTACATCATAGAAAACATCTCATTAAAATTTCAACATTAAATAGTTCTCCTTAAAATAAAATTGATTTTATTTCATGCTAGTTTATATATTGATCACGATTGCCAGAAATATGCTAACCACTCACCAGTGTCAAACCTGGTTGAGCAGTTAATTTTCAAGCAAACTAGATTTTGCAAAGCAGCAGCTTCATTGATGAATATTTCTCTTTAGGTATTTGGATGCTGCAGCAAATAGCCACCAAAACTTTAAAAAAATTTCTCAAAATTATTTAAGAGCACAGAAGTTTGAACAGATCTGTGATAAGACTTCTAAATTATCATAATTCCTGAATTTTGTATGACTCTAACAGATCCCTGCACAAATACCTGTCAAACAAATTCAGCAGTTCTAGTTTTTATTTACACCCAAATCAAAGGAGTTTGTGTTTCTTGCCTCCTTTGTGGTGCAGAAAAAAGAAAATCAATTATAGCTTTGCTAAGGGTCTGAAAAGACTTCACTGGCGTTGAACCAAAAAAACCCTGAAACTGGCTAAAAACTTTGTATCCAGCAAAAGGATGGAATCTGTTTTATTCTAAGTTCAGAGCCAGGGCAGTAATTACAGGAGGACAGACACAGAGTTGCAGCAGCTCCCAGGATCTGCCCCGTGGGCAGAATGGAAGCCCCTGCACAAACAGACCCCTCACCCTTCCTCCACTACTTCAAAAACTGCTGGAAAATTATTTTCTCTGAAAAGACTGAAAACACTTAACAAGTCTCTGAAGTTTCCCCTGCTTTTTATTATCTATTTATAGCCAAATCATCAAAACTGCTCAACTTTAATCCTAATTTACACATGAGACAACTGAGGATGAAGAGTTGAGTGATTTACTAGAGGGTGGCAAGGAAGCCCTCGGGGAGTGGGGGGCTCAATCTGGAAATGTCCAGTTTCTTGCACTAACTGGATGATATCTCATCTTAAAATCAGATCCTGGAAAGTTCAGATAAAGACATTTCAGAATGAAGCCATCAAAAAAAGCAGTACTGTAAAATTCTGGCTGCAAAATGAGGAAAGGAGGAGAAATTAGGAAAGCAGCAGGGCATTCTTGCTATAAAGACATCTGGATGCTCCATCTTCCTCACCATGGTCTTTAGATGCTTTTACTTAATCTGTTTTCTTGCTGGACTTTACAAAATGCTCCTAACAAATCCCTTACTTTCTTCTAATGGATAATTAAATATTCCAAGTCAGACACTGATTTATTTCAAATTCTTAAGGGCAATGAGTGGAAAATGCCTTATTTAGAAAGTGAATTGAGGCGAGCTCTGTCAAACCCCAGTCATTACATCTCACTCTGACAGAACTACCATGTTGCTCAGCAAGGTTTATTAATTCATATTTACAAGTGGAAAGTGGTTTTATTTGCTGTGAGATTGGTGCAGGCACTAGAAACACCAAGTGGTAACAGGGTAAAGCATGAGTGCTCTTTCTCAGAGATTAAAATACCAAGCTGGCATCATTCAATGTGAGTAAATCAGGAAAAAACATGCAGCTCCTGGCCCCAAACCTGCCTGTCTGGTTTTACTCTCAGTACCACCTCTGAGGAGCAGGACACAGCACAAAGTATAACCTTGCATATATTGAGTATTTATTTCTACCTGAAATACTCAGGCAAGACAATTTAGTCTCAGAGTCATAAAAAAAAAAAAAAAAAAAAAAAAAGAGGCGTTAAAGGGGGAATGGGGGCTTATTGAGAATACAATCACAAATGGCCAGTTCCTGTGCCTCTGCTTTTTATTTTACATTTTAATTATGTTTCATTCCTATCAAGAAAATACTAAATCCAGATAAGATACTAACAAATGCCATCTTACTATGTTGTCAAATACAGGGGTTTAAGACAAGGCAGAAACTCATTAGTGAGAGTTTCAGTGCATTTTTGCAGATTTCAGAAGTTGGAGGTGCTGCTGCCTCCCTGTCACAAAGCCAGGCAAGCATAGAAAATTTAAGTAGATAGAAATAAATCAATATCCCTTGTTTCTGAAACAGCACATTTTGCTGCAGCTGAAGTTTCAGGGGTAACAAACAAATGTGGCACCTCTCTGCATGAATCTGTAATGTTGTAATAATGTTGGATCCAGTTTTAAAGAGAGGAAGAGAAAAAAAAGCTGATTGATGAAGAAAACATCGAAGCCCTTTTTTTACTAGATGAGAACAACAAGATGAAGACAGATTGCAACACCAACCTGAGCCTTTGTAGATGTCCATGTTAGCAGGGCATGACAAGCAGAAAGGAAAGAAAATTATATATGCATTAGTTTGGCTGCAGCATGATAATATCGCAAAAAAAAAAAAGGAAAAAAAGGCAGAAAACCTGCTTAAAATAAAATTGCCACAATGTAATTCAATCCTTTGATTACCCCATCTTTAAAAAAAAAAATTACCTCAAGTAGAAATCAAGCATTTCTTTGTGAGTGAATGAAAAGCACTACTACACTGAAGAATAAAGCAGAGCTCATTCAGCTCCATCCAGCAATCCTCAGGAGCTTGTCACTGTGTCTCACAATCAAAGTTTAGGATAATAAAAAAAAATTTTTGAAAATCTAAGAAAAACTATGAACCTGTAATCTGGTGAGACACCCCAGAACTATGGACTATCAGTCCTAACAGACCAGAAAGGCTTTCAGGTATTTGAATATTAATTGGGTGGCTCTGTCATTAGTGAAGCCTGCAGCTGCCATGTTCCTCTCCTCTGACTGAAACATCCAAGGAAGCCCCCACAGAGGAGTGGCAGGAGCCACCCCAGCCTGGGGACACAGGACTCTGGAGCTGTCACTGCCACCACCGTGGTTCCCTGCTCAGCCAGCCAGCACTCCCAGAGCAAATCACTGCTCCAGCAGGTCAGAAACCTGCCCTGGTGGGATGTGAGCAAGTAATTACTCCATCCAGAAGCCAAGTCATCTGTCACATGAAATGAAATAAACGCTGTCACTAAACACAAACAGTCCCACAGAAGCACTTTCTTTGTAGGCATCTGGACAATAGGCAATTTAAAGGAAAGACCATCAGAGCTTCCTGCTAAGTTAAAAATGATGCCTTGGAGACAAAGCTCAGCCCCAGCCTTTCTTTTAGGAGATTTTAAATCATTTCAAGGTCTAAGAGCTTCAAATTGATATTCTATCAGTTTATTTTCATGTCTTAAGCAAGAATGAATTAACGCAAGAGGAGCAGTCTCATCTGTCCTCACTGTAGTATGATCTCCAACTGACAATTTTTTCCACACGAGATTTAAAACCAGTTAACTGACAAGAACAATTGGATTGATAGCACTATAGACAAGAGATAGAAGAGACTGGGAAGTGCCAGGCAGTTGAAAGTTATGTTTTTTGAAACACTCTTCCATGAGACTACACCAAAAGCTGGAAGCAGGGAGAACTGCAAGCTGCTCCTGAGGCTTCCCGCAGTCACAGCAAGAAATAGTCCAGTTTATGTTCCTGCAAAAGCAGGAACAGAAATGCAAACCAGCCCATAACCTGATTGTTTTGTCAGGATGAGACTGTGGCTCTCCCCCCAGCCTGCTCAGCAGCAGGTCTCATTCCTCCTCAGCAGCAGCCAGGCAGAAACGGATGCTCGCAGGGAGAGCGGGACAGGCGCTGATGGATGAGTGATAGATCCCATAGCTTCAGAGCTCACAGAGATCACCCACAGCCTGATTAGTAACTGCAGCTGGAAAAAATTTTCCTAGAAGAGCAAGATAATGCAGAAGGCAGGGGATGTGACAGCCTGTTGCATGGCCTGTTTGTAGGAGCTGTCTTACTGCCAGGACAGGCAGACATTAGTGCTGCATTTATAACTCGAGTGATTTTCTCCCTGTAATTACAGATGAGGCAAAGACAGAGCCCCCAGCAGTGCTGCACAGAGCCCAGTCTCAGGACCAGGCACACAATTCCACAGATGTAAAGGCAGCTAAAGCCACATCACTACACACTTAAAAAACCTGCAATTGTTACAATCTGACAGCTTTTATTGCTATTTCTTGCAGGTGGATCCAGACAGAAAAGATTTAGGTACAGAAGAGCTGAGTTTTCTTCCCCAAATGCATATGTTCAAGGAAAGTGATGTGCTGCAGAGAGAAACCATGCTTCTACCTGAAAGAACATCCATATTTAATAAACTAAAGGCTCCCTTGAGCCAGAAGTTAAATTCTACCCAACCTACTTCAAACATCAGAGTGCACATACACTGTCCCCAAGCCAAAAGACAAGACGGAATTGCTTGTGAGCCTCTACCTCATGGGGTAGCTGACATCTTCTCTGGTTCCATTCCTTCCTTTCTTCTCTGTTTCCATTCCTTTCTTTCAAGGCAGGGAATATGTATTTTCAGATTCCTACATTTCTATCACTGACCTGTAGTTTGAGGTTAAATGCTTTACATGGACTTGCACAAACCCACACAAATCAATGCAAAGACTTCTACTGAATTCCACTGGGACATGCTGTAGTAAGCAAGAAACATCTGAACATTTATAGGTGCTTCACTAAAATTTAGGGAAAAAAAAGTATTGACCGTGGTGAATTTTTGCTGCAGTATGTATTTATTTAAAATGGACATCAATACTGCCTATATATTGCTGATTAGTAAGAAGCAGTATAAAAAGTAAATAGATGGGTTTTTGAATAAATCTGACAAGGAACACATCCCTTGGGCTGTGCAGGGGGGTTGGCCTAGGTAATATTTAAGGCCCCTTACAACCCAAACCAGTCCATGATTCTGTGAGGGAACAACAGAATAATTCTTCATGCACATGTGCCTATGCCCTGCAAACACCAGCATCTAGCACACAGCTATATTTTCTTAGTTTTAAGGAGTTTGAGGGTGTCTGACTACAGGAACCCTACCAGAACACTGAACTCCTGATTTGTTCACATACCAGAGGGTACTGTACCCTCTAATAAGCACCAGCAGTGCACCAAGTCCTGCTCTGTACCACCATTCAGGATGGGGGTGTCAGGGCATGAGTGATTCAGCAGTTCTCACACCTCTGCCATTCCCTGGAGCACCACCTTCATGCATCCATGATTCTGGAAATAATGAAGTGAAACAGGCTGTTTCCCAAAACAGTAAGTAAAAGGAGAAAATAGAAAGTAAATGCACATGGAGACTACACAGCCCAACTGTGCTTTGCAGTGTGTTGTACACATGAACCACTCTACCTGAAACCTTTTAGAGAATTATATTTAATTAATGCAACACAGCAAATAGCATGTGATATAAATTAGAGGATGCAGTAATTTAAAGATCATGCATATGGTATAAAGGAAAGTATTCACTCAGCCCGTTGCAGATGAGAAAGTAAGGAAAACTAACAAGGCAGAGACAAGAAACTGATGCTGAATAGCAGATCTGAAAGGAACTGAAGAGTCAAAGAAATAAGAGGAAACACCACTGCCTATCACAGGAGCCACAAGAGAAAGCCCAGCACTAAAAAAAAAGTCAATTTACAATAGAGGGAATGGCAGAAAATGGAAGATCAACAGGGTGAAGACAAAGAAAAGTAAGACAAGCTTTTTATGATAGGCACTGAGTCAGAAAGTATGGCCAACAAGGAGGGCAGACTTGAAGAGACACTTGAAATAACTTCTGTGTCAATGGGGTTATTTAGGAATGACAGGGACAAGATGCCCAGCATCTTCAGAAGATGCAGTGCAACAGAGCTGGAGGAAGAAATGAGGAAAACAGTGAATTGCACAGCAGACATACAAACCTTTATTCTTCAGAAAATACTTTTTCTACAGACAACATCTATAAGCAGCAGACAATAACAAGGAGATGAGTAGCAGGCAGCATGGGTTTGTCAAGAACAAACTGTGTGAAATCATTCTAATGTTCTTCAGTAACAGGATAAGATGCTGTGGGTAGGGATGAAATGGCAGGTATTATGTCGACCTTAGTAAGCCTTTCACAAACCTTCAGGCTAAGGAAATATGGTTTGGATTAATCTAATACCCTGCAGTACAATGCTGGAAAATCACATTCAGAATAGTAAAGTGTAAAACTGGCAAGAAACCACACACATGGCTCTGCAGAGCTTTATGTTCTGTATCCAGTCATGTTCCTTCTTTTCATTAATGTAGGGCTGATGGACTGAAAATGATTCTTACTGACTGTGGGTACTACCAAGGTGAGAAGGACAGCAAGGCAACTGGAGGAGAGGAACAGAATTCAAGATGTGCTTTATGAATTGGTGACATGGAATGAAAAAATAGGTGGAAAGAGAAGTACAGAACTACAGTGACCAGAGACTGACCAGACAACAGTGAGAATACAGGATGAGAGACAAACAGCCCCTCAGTGGTACCACTGCCCTGGATCCAGAAATTGCAGAGAACCATAAAGAGAATGTGATTCAATAGTATAGTAAAATGATGAGACAAATGCAGTTTGAAAAACACTGAGACACCACTTCAGCTGTGGCACAGACTCAGCTCAGGAAGCACAGCCAGGCTTAGGTACCCAAGTTGACGCAAAATCTGAAGGATTTGAACCAACTGGGGAACAACTGATGACAGTAACACTACAAAGACCAGAATCAAATTGCCAAGGTGAGCAGTGGCATTTCCTCTGCTGCTTTACAGGCAAACATTTAAAACAGCAATATAATTAGTTAGCATCTATATGATGGCAGGTCTGTCAACAAAGCATGGTATCACTGTCAGATAAAATAGCAACGCTTAGCCATAAAAAGAAATAACTCTGCTGTATCACACCAGATGCAGAGTAGCAAAAAGGCACCTGAGAGAGCTTTAAAGAGATCTTCCAGCAGCTTGAAACCATCTATCTGCAGCATCACTGAGCTCTATGCCAGCTTATTCACCACTGCCTTGAATAAATCTCAGATTGCCAGACGCTGTTTTGGAAACCTGGGGCTGTCTTATACCTCATAGAGGAATAGGGGGGAGGAATTGCCATTATATTAAATATTAACAACATGGTTGTTGTAACACTGCCTACAGTCCTAGCTTCTCACTGTAAAAGCATTGATAATGGCAGAGCAGCTAAAGGAAACCCAGGAAAATAATTCAAAGTCTGGAAGACTTGCCTAAAAGTAGCAAAATGAAGGAACCTACTTTGGTTCAGATGAGAGGTGGGAAAGAGGTGATTCAATTATTTTTGAGAATATACAGAGAGAATTTCTCTTAGAAGACCTCTTTTTAAGCTAGCAGGTAAAGATGTTCCCAAGGCTGAGAGCTGCAGTTTGACAAATTCAACCTAAAATTATAAACAAAGAGGGAACTTTTTAAGTATGAAGGAAATTAACTACTGGATCAGTTGATCCAGGGTTATTCTTCCTTCAACCAAAGAGTGTGCCTTTCCACAAACCTCCCCAGCTAGGCAGGGATTTGACTGCAGACAAGGAGCTTATCCTGTGCAAGGGGTCAAAGCAGACCCTCATCATCATCATCTACCTTTAGTCTTTGGATCTCTGAATGAGGAAGACTTCTAAATCATGTATTTACCATCCAGTGAGCACCACATTTATTAAGCCACACTACATACTTTAAATACAAATTGCACATTGAAGTTGAGGGGGTTCTTGTGTGGATTTCACGTACATTTTGAGAGGCTCTCAAAAAACCATAGTTCTACATTATAGATCAGAGGCACACTGGAGTTCAGCCAGTTCATGTATCATCCCATAAATGTGGATCCCCCAAAGATGACAATATTTTATTTACTGCATCAGCTCTAGCTACTACATTTTAAGCAAGACAGGAGCTGGAATTCAGAAGGAGAATACAGTTCTTAGCTAGGTCATAATGGCACCAACGCCATCAGGATGGAGCAGGAAAACAAACAAAAAAGTAATTATTTAAATAAAGCAAACACTTCCTTGCCTGCATCATTCATCAATGAATTCTGCCATTTCTCAACTGTAACTGGGGTAGGTAAAATAGATGGAATACTTGGAAATGCAAATTGGAGTCTCCTGTCTCTGGATAGAGGTTTCCAGATCTTTGTTTTGCTTCTGAGACAGCTGCTCCTGCTGGTTTTGATTACTAAGACCCCTTAGTTAGCAGTGCACCTCTGACCTTCCTGCAGGTCACTGCATAGTACCTGGCATGTGGACAAATATATGCATGTATGCATGGATATCAGTAGGAATAAACAGGAGCTGACTGACAGGAAAGTGAAAAGAAAGAGAGAGAACAACTGGCAAAGAAGGGCAAATATTCACTGTGCAGAAGTGCATTTCAGGGCAAGCAAGAAAAAGAGGAGAAATATGGTAACAAGGAATACTGGCAGTGACACTGTGAAGGATAAAGGCAAAGAAAAGACAAAGGAAAACACTAAAAGAAGAGGCTCACTGTGTTTTACAAAGGCTTGACAAAATATAACACAAAGCAAAATACGTCTGAGGCAGGACAGAGGCACATGGAGAAGCAATGACAAAGTTATTTGCAACAGGGAATACATGGAACTCTGCTGGGCTAGACTTGGGTCACCTCTTTGTGGTTTGGCAAGTCCTGTAACAGCTTCTGATCGTGTGAGACACATGCAACAGACAGAAAAGCTGGAAAAGCAGCAACACTTAAAAGGCTAATGCCTGTATATCTACTGACAGCTTGACAGTGACCTTAGTGCCATCGTTTGCTCTATTGGCAACACTTGTGTGGTTATTTTCAGCTTATTTCACAAAGCCAACTTTGGATATCTTTGCTTTCAGCAAGCAGTGCAGGTGTAAGAATCAAGCTCCATTCAGTTTGTACCAAAGCCTCTCCCACAGGTGCAGCTGCACACCAGGGTGTGTGTCCAGACACACAGATTTCAGAGAATCACAGAGAATACAAGGTTGGATGGGACCTCAGGGATCATCTGGTCCAACTTTTCATGGCAAAAGCACACTCTAGACAAGGCAGCCCAGCACCCTGCCCAGCATCATAAAAGTGTCCAACATTGGGGAAACCACCACGTCCCTGGGGAGATTATTCCAATGGATTATTCTCCCTGTGAAAAAATCTCCTTGTGTCCAGCTGGAAGGTGTAATCTTTTTTTCTCCCTGATGCCTTTTCCACATGACTCGTTGCCAAAAGGGAGCCTCCACCTTCTTTGCAGTCCCCCTTTAACTACTGGGACATGGAAGAAGCCACATTTCACTGCCTTTTCATTTAGACTTGGATACCAACACTTCACAGCAAGGAAAGCAACTGCTCACTCAAAGAGCCATTTAAAAATACTTGAGCATTGCAGTAAATTCCTCTCAGTGTTTATTATAAGGACATCAGACAGTTTCCAGATCACATTTTTAATTGCTAAATGTTGGCAAGTCTAGGCTATGAAGGACCTGCATAGAGCACATTGCCTCAGATGGGTATAGAGAAATACAGCCTGCTAGAGAACATAAAAAAATTCACTGCATTTGGAATAAATAATAGTTTAGGTTGGATTTTTGGTTGTTTTGGGTTTGTTTTTTTTCAGATTATGTAATAGAAAAATTGAGCTGCCTTCTGCTACCTTCTATTATATCAACAAAAACTATCAGAGAAGGAAAAGCACCAAACAAATTCCTTCTTTTGCACCATGGAAATGAAAAAAAAAGTAATCAACTGTTATTTGTGTTTGTGCATGTTTAGACATGGAAATATTTTTCTTAATAAAAACAAAAGACATTGCCATTTTGAGGAAAACAGAAACCTGAAGCAGCATTTTTCCCTTCTAAACACAGTGGAAGATGCTTTTCAAGGACAGTGCCTGACTTTCTAACTCAGGCAACTGCTGGACACCAACAAAAACAAACCATATTTCTCACTGTGATGGTCAGCAAAACAGGGTATTCAAAATAAACAACCCAAACCACAAAATTTACACCTCTCTGTTCCTGCCTGACTTCCTCAAGCGCTGGACAGAGGTCTCTGGATGTGCTCCTGTTAAACACAAGGAATGTGAGCAGGTAGCTGTGGTACACTGCCAGCCAGAGGGCTCTCTGAAAATATCTCTGACATGAGATTCCCCACACAAAGTGAAAAAGGATTTATCTTCCTCACTCATCCAGACAAAACAGTTATGGCTGCACCTGAGCACTGCAGAGTGAAACCAAAGCAGCTACAGGAAAAATGGCACATTGGGCAGGAGCTGTGTGGTTCACACAAGCAGAAGACATCAGAGATATCCCCACTGCTGGCACTTGGGATTTCCACCTGAAATCAGGAACACATAAATCCCATCTGTCCAGTGGGGAATGCCATCCAAGCCACCCAGCACTGCTGCAGCCCCCTACAGCAGCAACCCTGAGGTGCTGGCAGGTGCAGAAGAGCATGAGGGACCACAGCACCCACCTGAGAGAAAGGCACCTCAACACTCCTCCCTGCCTACTGGAAAACTCACCTGGATGCTTCCCAAAGATTATAGTCTTGATGCTTTTTGCATCCCTGGAATCAACAAAACACATCCCCAGCAGGGAGGGTTGGGGCAGAGAAAAAGCTGATAACAGACACTATTGTAATGGCTATGCTTTTAAGACCTCCTGGGGATGAGGTGAGATGCCACAGTGGGCAAAATACACCTTTCCTTGGGGAACAATTATGGGAGACTTAAAGAAAATTAGGTGAAGTATTGAAGGAAGCCACTGATGGTGCATACAAGGGCAGCTCTAAAATAGAGAACAGACCAGGATACAGTGAGGCAAGATTATCTTTGCTCAGTACAGCAATATGTGCAGACTTCTCCAGAGCACGTCTACTTAGAGCAAATGACAATTTCATCAATTCTAATGGTAAGAACACATGCTTTTGTTGGGAATTACCCCCCTCAGACTGAATGCTTCCTATCTTGTTTTATCCCAAAGCAATGTGATACTAAGCATTCAGACTTTTTTCTGCTATATTGCCTCTTTTGGATTGTTTCCTTTGTTTCCACTGCACCACAAGCACGCCAGAAGTGCAGACACAGCACCAGCAGACAGGGGATGTAAGCACATCTCCAGTGAGGTTGTGTTCTCCATCAGGCTGGCACGGCAGAAGAGAGGCTGCTCTGACATGGCAAAAACAACAGGACCATGAACATGGTTATTCATCTTCTCCACAGCTCACTCCATCAGCAGAAACACACCCAGCAGTAATCCATGCCCAGGCCTCTGGTAGGACTTAATGAACTTGAGAAATTCTTATGGGAGGAATTAGTTTGGTCCTGTGTCAACAGCTCTTTCCCTCTGGAAAGGGCACTGTGGCAGTGGTTGCTTAGCTAGGAAGACTTTTCCTTATAGTCAGCCTCTATCTCCACTCTTAATTCCAGCCCATTACCACTATACCCCCGGGCACCACGTTGTGTAACCAGCGTCTTTCTTTGATATTTATGTGTTTGGGAACTGCTAGGAACCCCACAGACACTGCTCAGCCCCAGATGCCTTTTCACACCAGTATGTTGCTCCTCTCCCTCCCCCAGCAGAGGGATGACACAGCTGTGTTACCTGCAGCCCAAACTCCCATTCAGAAGCAGCCTGGGCAGCACAGGGGGGCTGGATGGCCCCAGCCCACACAAGCCCTAGAAATCTTTAGCTTAAGCACACACAGGTTGAATTGGATGGAAAAGGGGAACATACTATTCAAACATCACAGTGCTGGCTCTCCCCTGGCTCCTTGGCCCATTTACTGTGCTCTTCCCAGGCATTAAAAGGGAAGAAAAGCTCTCTGTCTATGTTTATTACGCAATTCAGTTTTATATCAGCATATTTAACTTGTTTATGCTGAACTCTGCTGCCTGAGCAAAGAACCACTGAGAGCAGTCTTAGGGGATTACGTTCAGTATTTTCTCTTAATTAGGCTGTGCTGGCTCCTAAGATGCTCTGTGCTGCCTTTATCTGCATCCTCCCACAAACAGGGAGGATGTATCTCAATATTGCATAAATGTTTTTACTCTTCTCTGAGATAAACCTAAGGAGGTTGGACTGGTCAGCTTCTCTCAGGTTCTTGCCCATTATAACCCATGACCTCACTGCCCTCATGTACATGTCCCTTATCTCCCTCCAACACTTCCTGCTTTTGAATGCTTCTGATTATGCGATAGAGCCTGAAAAATGGCCAGGAGCTCCCTCTGTGATTTGCTCTTTCTGAAAATGCTCTCATTTGCTCACTCTTGCCTTCATCTGTTCCTTTTTCAATAGACCATTTGGGACAATAATCTGAAAGCATTTATTGCAATTGGGCTGGTTTTCCAGAATCATTTGGTCTGCCAACTATTGAGATTCATCATAGCACTGGATTTCAGAAACCTGAGGGGCAAGGCAATGTCCAAGATTTCCTAGAAGTCATGAGAAATCCAAGGACTAACCTCTGCTACGTGACCTAGCTCTCCTCAGGCTGCAGCACATTTCCCTGCAGAGACTGTGGCTATTTAATATGAACATCAAAAACAGTGTGAGCCTATAAGTCACCTCAGAATCTTTAATCATACTTTCAGAGCAAGCACTGGGAATCTAAGTGTCAATGGGACTTCACCCTGCAGACACCTTTAAGCCCAAAACACCATCATCCTGCCTGGACTCCCACATGAGGCAGGTCAGCTGGCTGATGGATATTTTATTCATGTTAAATCTTTATTTAAACATTCAGCCTTGCATATGTAGGGCATGGAAGTTCCTGCAGGAGAAGTAGGTCGGTGATCTAGCCCCCAGTTCAGTGGGAGGTAATTTCTGAGAGCAGACATCATAATGCAAGGCAGGGAAATTATGGCTGTTTCAGGACAGCACAAGCCACTGGCAGAGCCTGCCAAGATCAGCTGGGGGAGATCCCAGCCTCTGGCACAGTGCAGTGGAGCTGTCAGGTACTGATTCATAGCAGCAGGCAAGGACTGGGAGAGCTGAGTTTCCAATTCAGCCCAGGATCCCTGGGCATCAAGGGTTTTCCTGAATTATTTATTTGGTTCAACAGGTGATCTTTGGTCTTTAGATTATCTTATTCCACTCAGCCACCTCTCTAATGTATTTTTTTTTCATCTTCTGCCCAACTTTCCCTATGAAAATTAATTTTCTCTCTGCTTCTTTTGCTCAGCCATGTGCGGAATCCCAGATGACTGTCCTTTCTTAGAAGAATATATAATAGGTGTCCATTTTCCCAATGGCAACATCCAATAAATGCACAGCTTAGAATCACAAGTACTAGAGATAAAACATTCTTGAATAATGTCAATATAACTTTCCAACTAGTTCAATAGCAGTATTAGTTCCAGTATGACAATGTCTTATTTTCAAACAGTTATTTATAAGGCTTTCATCAAGTTACCTGGGATTTTTTTTTTTCTTTTTACTGTGCATAGCTCCTTTCTCCTTAATATTCAGCATAAAACATCTCTGAAATCAGAGCTGAAAAACCTCCTGGCTAATTTGATGTTTCAGGTGTCAGTACAATTTCCAGAAAGTATAAGGATTACCAAGGTCGAAAGAATCTTTTCAACTTACACCTCAATGTTCATTCAGAACGAGTTTTGAGATACCCTTTGGGGACAAGATGTTCTAGCCCCAGTTTCAATAAATGTAGCTTTGAATTTGGGTGACCACTCACGATTACTTGAGCTCCTGCTTTAACAATTTAAGTGACCGTGACCACGCCTCTGGATTCTGTTGATTATTCTGCTCCTTGTTGTGGTTTACACCCCCTTTCCCATTCTGCCTGTGAACAGGAGCACACACACCATCAGCAATACATCCCCAGGGGAACAAAGCTCACAGCTGAAGGCTGGTGGGTCCATAAACCCTCTCTAGATACTCACATACAGCACATCATCAACACACTCCGAACGTCGCAACTTCAGAGACTGAAGGGAGCAGCTCCAAAACTGGCACAAGGGCTAAGACCCAATTTATCTCAATTCTCACCATGGGAACTGAAGGAGCCAGTAATTACCAACTCGTGTGAGGCATCATTTGTTCTGTAAGTGCTAACTTCTCATCCTGAGTGGGCTCCTGCCTGTGCAGCCGTCCAGGAGACAGCGGCGGGATGCGCCGCTAATTGGTGGGGCACCGGAACGGCCGCGGGAACGCGCTCCGACAGCATTCCCTTATAAATCCATCAGCCTGTCAGCCAGGAGCCAGCCCCCAGAGAGGACAAGGAATGGGAAAGGCATTTATGAGCTTGACAGGATTTCAGAGTAAAAGTTAAGGGAGGAGATGATGGTTTGGGGGAGACGCACCAGAGGACAACTGACTGCTGCAGGTCCTGGGCAATTATATTGGGGTCAGCCACCAGCGGGGCACCTGTCTGAGGGGCAGTGCTGCACTAATGGAAGGCACTCACTTTCCAGACATCACTATGACATATTTGAACACAGAAGAAATTGGTCGAGCTGTATTTGGATGCTTCTGTTAGGATTTTTCTATTTCCTGCTGACTTTCTGTGAAAAATGAATTCAGACATATTAAACACTTACCACACTTGCAAAGTTTTGGAAGTTGTCAGTAAATGAGAACTGTGTTTGGGTGTGCAAATTTTTCTGCCAGGTGTATCTCCCTGCCAAAATACCAGAGGTTCGGTAATGCAAGAATACAAGAAAAAAAAGCAGCAGCTCTTATTACAATTAGGATGTGTGGCCAGTAAAGGCAGCACTGTGCTTCTTAAACAAATCAGAATTAAACAGCTCAAAAAATGGTTTTGGCCACAGCCACAGACAAACCCTTTAAAGTAGTAATCTGCACTTGAGGACACATCTTTAACAAGCAATAAACTTATATTAAAAGGTTCATGCATTTATGCAAGAAACTGCATTACAGAGATCAAGCCACCTCTGCAAGAGGAGGAGCATGCCATCAAATTTATTTCCAAAATCAGTTTCGTGCTAAGTTACAATCTTATTTACCTAAAAAAATGGAAAAGGAAGGGAAAAAGCACCCAAAATTATTATTAAAATGAACAGAACAGAACGTTTACCAGATGTTCAGGCTCTCCACCTACCCTTTATCCTTCTTGATGTCTGACACTTCTTTTCATTTTAAAAGTGCGTTAATAAGATCATGAATCACAACAATAAAACAGGTGGCATTAAAACCCTTAATTTAGGCTGCTAGTTAAGGCATGTTATAGGCACTCACCTCCTTCCATTGACTATGTAAGGATGTCAGCCTCCCAGCTTTTAAAGATTAATGGGAATACCTCTACAGTGTCTTTTTTCCTCCCAATTTTTCTTTAACTTCCAACTTATCCTACTCTAGAAGCTAAACCATTCCCATTTCTCCTTTCCCCGTCACGCTCAGTGCTCCAGTCCCTACTTTAGCCAGTGCTACACATTCCTGCTGTCACTGATGAGTTCAGTGAGGTTACTGCTTCTATCAGAGCTGGAAGGTGCACAGAGAAACTCACATGAGAGGCAAAATACTCAGCTACCTCCCCTTTCTCGACCTCATCCTTACCTGACCAACAAAAAAATATAAGTCAGAAGCTGCTAAACTGCCCCACCATGGGAAATTACTCACTGGTATAAACAACACTGCTGCCTGCCCTGTCCAACCCCTCCTTGGTGTATTCCCACAGGAATAAGGAGCCAGCCCTGTGCCAGTGGTAAACTGGGTGCTTTAACTACATATGACATTCCTGGATTCATCCTGGAAAAGTGGGAAATGCCACACCAAGTCACAGATGAGGGTCATCAATTGCCCATATTCATTTGCTTTATGGCAAATGTAGGAAGAAGGGGAGCAGAAGGAGGAACCAACAGCTGAAGAACATACACAGAGTGGGGGAAAGGACCATGTACTTGTGGTACTTCAACACATGGACAAAACCAGCCAAGCCACCAGTAAAAACAATGCTGCAATCAAGAACTATTAACAATTTTCAGGAAGAATGGCAAGATCACAGTAGCCTTTGCCAAGTGAGAACCAGGCAAAGAGAGGACATGGGGAAGAGGACATCATGGAAAGAACTCAAGAAAACCAGCAGGGAGATCACCTTAAAATGGCACGTGGAAGAAGGTAAGGTCAAGCTTTAATGAGCTAGAGAGAGAAGTTTTTTGCATGCATTGTAGCAGTGTGGGACATCACCCAAGGTGCACAGGGACAAGGGCACCAAATGGGCATCTGAGGCTGCTGTGGGAGGCAGCACAACCCCCCAGTGCACCCAGAGACCCTCCCTGGAGGATGACAGAGGCAAGGACGAGCTCAGTGGGCTGATGCAGAGCTCGTGGGGCTGTGTGGCAGCGCCGTCACTCCTGCCAGACACCGCTGTACATCAAATACTCCCTCAGACAAACTGCCAGCCCTGGCAGGGCTCCCTGGCTCCAAACACTGAGATGCTGCTCTGAGCCTTGTGGGGGTCCTGCACAGGCACTGGGGGATTCTTCTTTTCAAGGCAAAGTTTGAGTTCACACTCCTTTCACTCTTAACACGGTTTACAAAGCCACAGTGGAGAACTCAAAGCAACAGAATTACAAGCTGGGTGAGGCAAAAAGGAACTGCTGCATGCAAGATAGCACCTCTGAGGCAGGAGAAGGGAAATGGATGCAAATATTTCTTGCTTTTTCCAAGGATCAGCCAGATTGGCAGAGTTAGAGCCTGTTCTTATTCTTACTGGGGTATTTTTGCAATTCTATTAGAAAATCTCTCCTGACTTCCAATGGTGTGAGATATTGCAGAATCAGAACTAAAACACGTTAATGTCACAAGAATAATGATTACAAATCTGGGAGGCACTTTGTATGCTATACAGGTACATCTCAGATTACAGCCACCCCGAATCTGAATTTGTTTTCTGATTTTGATGCTTTTACTTGCACTTTTGGTATATACTCCACTATATTTTTACTGAAATATTTCAGTAACTCCTTTTAACAAATTATCTTTTTTTTTTAATTTATGGAAGACTTCTTTTTTTAATTAAAGTTCTTAAAACTTGCTGCCAAGGACTTTGAAATTCAAGGATTTGATTTAAGCAACCAGAAAAAGGCATTCACGATCACATTGGGATCCTGGTTTCTTCTTTTCAACACCAAAGCCCAATTATATCTCTGTAATAGTTATGCTGAGTATTAAAGGGAGCGATTATTATGGGACATTTTAACTATCTGAACATTAAAAACCTAAAAGCACTAATCATAATTCTTTTGCCATATTAAAACATCATGAGTAAAGCAGGAGCTGCACTAAAGCAATAGTCATTAATCAGTATTTAAAATAAGCCTGTTGCCAAATTATCTCTTAGGCTTAATTTCCTTGAGCAGTATCATCCCACAGAGAGAAGCCTGGAGTATAAACTGTCACATTACTGTTCTTCACAAGCCTAGGCCACCACTGGCAATTGCTCACCTGTATTAGCTGGCCCCCATGACACTGCCAGAACCTTACAGAAGTGCAAATGTCACATTAAATACCCACCTGCCCTCTGAGGCAGCCCATGGCTGCTCAGTAATGGAGGCAAAATTGAATGAGTTATTTCGCCCTAACTCTGCAGGCTGAACATCTGAATTTGGTGGCAGCAGCAGAGCTGGATCCAAGGGAGGGCACAGAATGCTGACAGAGCCAGCCAGAGCTCTGGGAGGCAAGGCTGAGAGGAGGGGAGCAATTCTATTTTAGAGGCTGTTGAAGGAAGGGAGCATCCATTCTTCAGGCACCAGGGAATGCCAGTTCTGACTCCTTGCAGGGACTCTCCTGCCTGACCTTCATGCAACACCAGCTTTGACCCCCCTGCCCACGCAGCTGGTCCCTGCTCCCACAGGCACAGGGAAAGCCCCAGAGACTGGGGAACAACCCCTCACCTGTGCCTGCTGCTTTCCCATCAGTCTCACGTTCCCACTTTTCTCCACACTCCATACCAATGAATAACGTGGTGAGAAAACACTTAATAAAACATAATCTAACCATTCAAATGAAAAAAGCTTCTCTGAGACTTAGAGAGGGCAGTGCTATAAGGCAGAGCATATGGTCATGACACAGGTCTGTGCCAGGCTGGGCCAAACTTCCTGAAGTGATGAGCTAAGTGCCAGTAGCAAAATTTCCCACCTGCTGGAGATGATGAACTTCTCCCCTCCTAGCTGGAAACATTCCCTGCAGAGGTACTTCCATCTGCAAAGGCAAAAGCCTTGCAGCCCTGCCTGCTGGAGAACACTGCAGAGTGGGAGTACCATCAGCAGGCACAAAGTGCCAGCCAAAACTGCCCTCCCAGGCTGAGCAGACAGGCAGGAGCACATGCCCTACTCACCACCCAGATGTAGTGCTCCTGCCAGAGCACCTCACTGGTGATTTGTGTTTGCGAGGTGTTAAAAGCCTCAGCTTCAAACAAGGAAGGAAAAAAGCTGGTCTCTAATGCAAAGATGTTACATCCCATTTTATATATACTGCACCAAGGAATAACTATATTGAGAGCAGGAGTTAGCTGTCTCTTTGCTATGCCTTTCATAAGTTTGCTCCTTCCACTTATCCTCCTTTTTATTGGGCACAGGGGAGCTATCCCTCAGCCTGCCTGCTCTTCTTTCTCCCTCCCTTGTCCACAGCTAATTTTATCTCCCCCATGGCTTCAACTTTCATTTCCAACCAGCACTTAGGCTGTCATAGCTGAAGCGTTCCTCTCCAGTCAACACATTATTTTAGCTCATCTCTCTCTCACTTCAGTTGTCCCCACTTCGCTCCATCAACGACACCACTGAGGAGCACTCACGGCTGAACTTCTGTTATACCTTTCTTTATGCCACCCTCCTGGAATACTTAACTGGAATTAATATGAAATATCATTCCTTTCCCCAGCTCAGTACTTTCTTGAGATCCACTCCTGTTGCAAGCCTCACCTCTCCCTCCCAAAACCACTCAGACACAACATCTTGGTTGCACGACTCTTGGTAATCCTGGCTGCTGCTGCTTACTGAACTTTTTCTTTCAAAAAACAACCTGGCAAAAATAGCACCATCATCCCATTGTGTCTGCTATTAACCTGAACGACCAAACAATCTCTGCACTACCACCCTTTTCACTGCTCTTTGATCCTTCCCTATTGTTTTGTGGTTTATCATGTTTTTTTTACATTTGGTTTAATATTGATAGGGTTTCCCACTTTTGGGAAAGAAATCTGCCTTCTGTGTGCATACAGCAACTACATCAGTGAAGACATTACCATAAAAGTGATAAGAAATAATGCTAAGAGCTAGTTCTACTTTAATCCATTTATCCTACTGTGCCTTCCAGTAGTCAAAATGAAGATTTGTCCATGGGACCTGGCAAAGAATCAAATTTACATACCACAATAAGACATGGAATAGTTACAACTGCAATTGCTTAAGGATAATTCAGCCTATTATCCCCCCTTCTGTGGGATGGTGAAGTGTCTGGGCTGTGGGTAAGAGCTGATGCACATTAATAAAAAGTGGATTTTATGTGACTAACAGAAGAATGCTTCAGTAATTTTGAAGAGTCACGAAGAATAAAAGGCCTTTCAAATTAAAAAAAAAAAAAAAAAAGGCATTTGTCCAGGGAATTTGGATATTTGTACTGGGACCAAAACAATGCTACTTTTAATAAAGCTGCCATCATTGCAGATCATATAAACAGCCCCTTTTTAGCCCAAAGCACCAGACAAACAATGAGCCCAACCTGGCAGTCATTACTTAGGCTTCATGCTCATTAGTTTTTTATCTAAACCATTCTGAGATGATCAGATTTTCTCATGTGCTGTTTGGGTAAGAATCTGAATGCATTTTATCAGGGTATATCCATTAGCTTTGCAAAACAGTTTAATGCTTCTCTAATAGTCAGTATAAACAACACTGCAATACACAGGTTCTCTCTTCTAAAGGAGAGAATATTCCTCTGAAAATAGCTTTTACCAGCTGATTAAAGAAGAAATAAGTCCTACAAAGCACCTTTAAAGTGAGGAATAAAAGAAGTGTAACTCTTAGGTTGCACATTGATGATTTAGAAAGCACTTTCATAATCATGGTCTCTCCTATTTCAAACTTGTTATCCAATCTGGAGCACTCACTTCAGGAATGTCACAGCTATTTAGCAGTGAAGCCCTGCCTGGGTGTAGCTAGAATTTAATGTGTGAGTGTCTTTATTGAAACCCATCACTCTACCAAATGACTGGGCTGGCCAATGACAGTCTGAGGTAGAAGAGCAGAGGTGAAATGAATATGCAGACAGGACCAGCATTCCAGCTGCAGATAATTTGTCATTTAAGTGTATTTGGGACAGACAGACAGGTGAGACAGAACAGAGACACCTCCACTGACAGTGTCCATTTTGTTCTACTCTGACACCACATATTCCCAAATGAGTCCATCAAGCCTGACCTTTCAACATTCTAAAGCCTGGGGATTAAGTGGGAAAAAAATGACAGTGGTATTTTCTTTTTCCTAGTTCTTTTTCCTAGATTTGCACTATTGATAACTGAAAGACCTTTCTGAAAACTGTTCATGAGGATCTGTCTTTATTATGTTTGAACTCAGAGCTACCATTCCCAAAGGTGAATGTTCCCAGCAAACAGGACAAACTAATGACTGGAAGTTCTTCTTAAATTTTTCAACACTCTCTCTAATAAATTTATATATATTTGTATTTGCTTGCTCTATTCAGTAATTGCATCCAGGCCACTAACACTTGCAGTTAATTTTTCCATAGTACCTCTGAGAAAATTTTTCTCATCATTAATTTTCTCAACGACCTGCTGGCCAACATCATACATTCTTATTTATTTTTCATGTGAACAAATATTCACAGATAGCATTTAATTACAAGGTGAAAAACATCAATCACTCATTAAACATCTCTGCATTTCTCATGTGGCACTTGCAAGTTTGTGTTTAAGGCTAAAGAGTGGCAAGACTGAACACAGAATCAGTGAATGCACGACCAAATGTGTGACTAAAGAGCAATACCAGAGGAGGAGGAGCTGTGCAACCAAACCAAAGTGCTCTACTGATTTCTGCACATGTCAACAGGATTGAAGTCATCTCAGTATCTTATATGTGCATTTCCTTCCAACTGACCACTGGAAGTTCTTACTGAATTTATGAAATAAATGAGCGTTTAGGCCAATCAAAACAAGTATACAGTGTATGCTCAACTTAGCTCATCATTTCATTTTTTCTCCAGTATCTTCTCTATGAGTATCTGTGGACATACTAATACATACATATTGTAAGTCAAAATTCATTCTAAAATACTTCTTTAGCTGTTCTACTAAAAAATCTAAACTCTTCCTGGAACGTTACAATTCACGCAGCAGGAAGCAAATACAAATGTTTGTGTTTCCTGCTGAGAAGCAGCACAGAGCAGCTCTGTAAGGCTTCAAATAAAGATGATATGTAGCTACCTCAAGTTTCTTTTTACAGACATATAAATCAGAAGGGACTTACCTGATGTCATGTAGATTCACCAGAGTGAGAGGCAAACGAGACTCAGTGAATTAAATTATTGAAGAAGTTTATCAAAACCAGGCTGAAATTGTCATGGGACCAGGAAGTAACACTGGGATGGTTTCACTGTGAAAATACTGTTGAGCAACACATCACAGACCTCCAGAGAGAGATTTTAATACGAAAACAGTGTTATTGGACCACTATTAAAAAAAAAAAAAAGACTTCTCATTTATTGCAGAACAAATGCTGCTAATAAAAATACTAGAATCAGATATTCCCAAAAGTAGTCACTGACAGTTTCATTCAGCCACTGAAACAAGGTGCTATTTCAGGTTTTTTTTCCTCCCAGGGAAGAGGAATGAAAGAGCTGGTTATAAAAATAAATCTGAAGCAAGTGATTATATGACAATTCCAAATTAAAGTATTCACCAGCATTCACAGAACCCTTAGAAAAGACAGGCTGGCATTTTCAGCTCTTGGCTTCAAAAGGGCAACTTGTGCACAGTGAGGGACCCAGCTGGGAAGTCACTGATCATGAGGATGGAAGATCTGCCAGGGGAAGGAGACTGGAGGTTTTCAGTCAGAGAAGTTGGTACTTGCAGGGATCCACATCTCCATCAGAAATAAAAACTCACAGGCAGCATGCCCAAAGCTCTCTTGCTGAGGAGATCAGAACAAGTCCTGCAGGGATGAGGGAGAGGAGGTGAAGAAAGCTCAAAAGGGAAGCCCATCCTTAGGGTTTGGAAATGGCAGAGGAGGAGAGCAGAAGAGGCAGTGAGGGGCAGCTGCCACAGCCTGGACAAGGGAGCTGTTCTGAAGTTATTAAAAGAAGTGATGAAAAGTGACAAATGCTACATGAAGAGAGAATCTGCACAGGGGCAGAGCTGCTACACTGGAGTGCAGACCAAAGGCAGCAGGTAACTCAAAATTACATGATACATTCTTCAATTCTCCTTCATGTCAATGATGACAATCAAACAAAGTATCAAGATATATATGTGAGATGAACACAAAGTTCGAGAAAAAAGAAAAAAATTAAGAAATTAAGTAATTTCCATTCAAACTAGTGAATGAATTGGCATACAAAATTTCATGTGGGGTAACAAGTTTAATAGATCTAACAAGACACAAACAATATCATATAATCAGAAATAATAAATGTCACATCTATATTTAATAAGGAAAAAAAGTTATCAGAGCAACTAAAAGCCCTTTCTTCTACACTCAGCAGCAGCAAAGCCTTACAACAATTATTAAGGAAAGAATAATCCAAGACAGTGAAGTTAAAAGAATTTGGGGGGGAATACCATGTGGATTTAATACAGGTAAGGCACACTGATCTGACATCTTTCTCAGAGAAAAAAAAATCTCAACTTCCAGAGAAAGGAAATTAAATTGATCTTGGCAGTATGATTTTGGGAAAGCTTTAATGTTGTGTCACCTGGGAAGTTTTTAGTTAAATTGAAGAAGATGGGGGATTAGTACAGAATTTTTAAATTGGCCTGAAATGGCTAGAGGTAGGACAGCAACAGCAGCATGAAATGGAGAACGTCAGGCTGGAGGGAAGTTATTAGCATCACTGCTGAGGGACTGCTCTGACAGCCAGCCTTGGATAATATTTCACCAATTATACTGGCACACAAATAGCTATGGCCCTGTTAAAATTTCACTGAAGAGGGAAGCTAAATGACATTTTTATACAAGAGGAGTGGGACAGTGTGGAGCAAGATCCACATGGAGCTGGACTGGAACGTGGGAGAGAGGCTGCAGTTCAGGAGAACAGAGCATGGATCACATATCTGGTGACTGAAAACACCCCAAAAATCAGCCTTGGTACACTACAGGGGGGGAATAATCACAAGATGAAACATTATGTGATGTTGCTGTGAAATAAAACAAACAAAATGAAACTGAGGAAGGTTTTAGCTTAGAATTTCCCAAGAAGATGGGATGCAATTACCAGTGTTTGTTACAAAGCCCTGCTAAGACCCTCTCTGGTGTGGTGTGTACAGATCTGGACACTTAATCTCCCAAATTTAAACCCAAAGAAATGCAGAAGAAAAACAACACAACAATTTTGAGAATGAAGCTCACATTTTGCAAGGAGTGGCTAAAAGGTTTCAATATGTCTAGAGTCAGGAAGCTGCAAGGGATCTCTCTCTTATCATTAGAGAACAGAGATGGTTTTTTCCTATAAAGAAAATATCAGACAGCAGAGCTTTTAGCACTAATGGAAACTTCAGCAAAGATGAGACAGAAGAAAATACCCATCCACTCAGCCTGGGAATGATTTTCAACAGGAGAGGATGGGCCAGGCTTTCAGGAGTAATGCAGATCATCTGCCCAATGCCAGGGCAAAACTTAATAATGTTTTCAACTGGAAAATGCAGTTGCCTGCAGTTTCTGTGACTGTGGTAAGTCCTGTGTCCTGTGAAAACACCATGGGTGTTTCATGTGTGAACCTGGAACAGGCAGTGTGACACCTCTCCTCTCCCTCAGCTGATCACACATTCATTTTCCTGCAAACCTTCAATTACAGAAGTGAACCAATAGACAATTATCCTAATGAAACCCCGAATTAAAGGCAAATTAAATTCAAGACTACTGAAAAAGTGATCTTTGATTGCAAGTAGGTAATGAATTGGGTTTTGTCTTCAGCAGCTCTTAACAAGTTTTCGTTAGTTCTGGGGTATCAGAGAAGATAAATTGGCTTAAGCAGTGACTAATGTAAAGCCACTAAGATAAACATTAATTTTTTAAAGTTCTTTACAAAACATAATTTTAAAAATCCACACTGAACCAACATATTTCCTCTTAGTAACTGCCTGTAGATGAAATTTTTTTTTTCCAATCCATGCTGTTTGCAATAGCTTCAATATTGGAACCAAGCAAGGCTGGGTGGATCATCACAGAAGTGGCCCCATTTTGGTTTCCATACAAGCCATTAGGACTTTTAATCAACTGAATTTCATGGAAATAGGAAAAGGCCTGTTATTTAATGGAACAATTTACCTCCCAGCAAATTAGGAAGGATGGGTTAAGTTCCATGATTTAGTTACCCTTATACACATCAAACATAGTAACAAAACCAGTAGCAGTTTCATACAGTAAAACTGAAAAGTGGGAGTCTTCCCTAAACAAAATCTATTTACACAATATAAGTAAAAAGAACTGAAAATAAACAAGTCTTTTTTCCCCCAAAGCATAATGGAGGAAAAGAACTCTAACAGAAGGAGTTTAAACTAAGGAAACAGAAAGCATAGACCTCTGACAATACTTTTATTTTACTTTAAATAGAATTACATTTTCTCAGGTTATTCTGGCCTCACCTGGCTCTGCTGTAATCAATTTCTGGGAAGAGTACTCCTTTCCCTTGGATGCTTGCAATACAATCCTGAGAGCATCTCATATTTGTGTGACTTTGAGACATGCTCCAAACATTTGTTTTTTTCCCATTTGCAACACATGAGCCCTTTTTTAAAGAAAAAAACCAAATGTTCCTCATTTCACCATTTAAATGATACTCCAACAGTGTTGCAAATACTATTGGAAACATTTCAGGGAAGCATGTGGAGACTGATTGTTTCTTTCATTATTAACTCCATTGATAAACACTAGCTCATGCCAGAAAAATTATCTTTTGGTTGTTTAAATCAAATGTCATCTGTTGCCCATTCTGCAGATTGGATCACAATCCAGCAAAAACATGAAAATTCCTGGTATGTGAAATGATTGACTATTCTATAGGGAGGCCACGTTTTAGGGCTTTACATCTAACTTGGATCCAAGGCCTCAGCTTCACTGAACAGACCAGAAAAGGGGAAATATTGTTTAAATTAATAATGCTTTATTAAAAAAAAAAAGCTGAGCCAATTCCAGGTGTCTTAAAAGTTAATTGGAATTTGCCTTTATTTAATTAAATGACCAGAGCTGGGCCAGACACATTTGGTTGGAACAGCACAGTAGTTAGAAAAACACTGGGTGGAAAACAGGACATAAAGCTGGTGTTTGCATCTGCTGCCATAACAAATGCCAGGGATTTCTGGGAATATTCCAGGAGTGAGGAGCTGCCACGAAGTGCCAGCAGATCCAGCAGGCACGTGGAGCAGCTGGAGCACACATCCCACCACCCACCAAGAGCTGATCACTGGTTTGGGCACACACGGGGAGTACAAATGGAGGTGGAAAATGAGCCATGCAGAGCCTGGATCCACACCCAAACTTCTCACAGCTGGGTTTCCAGCACAGCCCTTTGACACAGGATGCTGTGGGAAGAACTGCCCAATGCTGCTCTGAATAAAGATGAAGTAACTCCCTTAACATCATTAAAAGGAAAGTGTCTCATCCTCAGTTTTAAACCAATGCTTGTCAGGCACTGATTATTCACTGGATTTAATCACAAATTAATTTTCATTCAGGTGTAGAGAAATCAGGTGCACAGAATCAGCATCACTAGACTAAAAGAGATCTGCCTGAAATAAATGTTTTACTCCAAAGCAAATAAATCTTTTAGTGTTATCAGGACTTCAGAAATCATCTGTGTTCCCTTCCCTTGCCAAGCTCCCAGGTACCCTGATGTGCTACATTATTATGACAGGGTGAAAACACAGAAGTAAGGTTAAAAAGATATTTATTCTAATGCTAGCTGGGATTAATTTCTGAGGTTAGCATGCAGATATGGCCCAAATACAACTTGTACTTTGAATTTGCTATGTGATAAGTAACTAGGCTGAAATGTTGCTGTTTGCATACAACTCCTGTGAGGATTCTTATTATGCAAAAGCCAAGACGTGAGAACGCTGATGAAAATCTGTGAGTCATTTATCAAACACTGACCTGAAATGAATATTAAGAAAAACCTCTTTTATATGCAAATGTTTAATCCAACTGAGTTTAATCATGACTTTCCTTTCTCAGGCCCAATGAGTTGTGCATGTTCTGTGTAAGATACAATCTTACACATCTCACTCTCAAAAAAGCCAGTTGTTTTGTCAATGGTTGCTCTGGGAACATGCAGAATAGAAAATTAATCTTTTCTCACAGTTTTACTCACCTGTGAGACTCTCTATAAAGCCTGTTTTGTCTGCCCACCTGCTGATCACTGGAGTTTCCATCATCTCCTTTGAACGGACCAAGTACTTCCATTCTCTCAACAAGACAAACTCAAAGCATAATTGATTTCTCCAATGGATTTTCTAGTGAATATCTATTGTTACTCCAGTTGTTAAAGTACTCACTGGTTTGTGTTCCAACAAACACAGATCTGTTTATTTACTGCCCAACTTCACAACCAAGCTACAAACAGGGGAAAAGCAACATGAAAAAACCATTGGTGCCCACAGAATCTGAAATGCTGACTACAGAGCGGCAGAAAGAAAATTCTGTGTTCCACATGGCCACTTGAGAGAACACAGAATTGAAATTAAAGAAACAGACTGGCTTTATTTTAAGAAATGTTGAAAATCTGCACATTGATAAAGAGCCATTTTAATGGATGTAGTGACCACCAAGCCCTCCCAATAAAATCAAAAGCAGCTGAGAGATGGTCCAATCCTCAGGAATGTTGATAATCCTCAAGAATGTCCAACCACTGCAGCTGCATGACCTGGAAGCATGGACTGAGGAGCAAAGATCTTCTAATACTGAATGAAAAACATGAGCTCCATGTATTAAATAGAACACTGTGTAACAGCATCAACAAACAGACACTAATTCTTTTTACCAGTTAAATACAATATACAATAAGACATTACAAAAGTAGCATATGACTAGATCTTCATTCCTTTTCAAATTCTTGCTTAGAAGAGGCTGCTAAACCTTTTCCACCTTATTCTTTTTGCTCAGACTCTTTGGATCAAGAATGAAGTATCTTTATGCCTGGTAGTTAATTAGAAAGTTCACGAACCTCATAATGTCACTTAGAGAGGGAAAAATTTTCACTTTTACTTGGTGAAGTAATAATTTAAAATTCAAAGTAATAATTTAAATCTAACTTATAAGAGCATAAAGGACATTTAAACTTAACAGATATTGGAATTTGAATGTAGACTGACCAGCAAAGCTGAGAGATATTATTTGGCTTGGCATTTCTAATGGCCAAAGTTCATGCTAACTTACATTTGTCTAGTTCTCAAAGTCCTAAAGAATAGCCTGGATAAAATCTTTCTGACTACCCAAAAGATGTCTACAGTTTTAATCTAATGTGATATATGACATTTTCCACCTGATTTTATAGCAAACCACTTTAATGTTTTTTATTAATGATTCTAAAATATTATTTCAAAGAGAAGGGCTTAAAAAAAAACAAATTGAGGAACAAGTTTTTTGTTTAAGAAACAATGAAGCCCGTTCAGTGACACCACTGTAATTACATATGAAGTTATGTAGGAAAAAACATAAAGTAAGGTTAAGAGCAGCTGAGTGTTTGGTTACACCTCACATGGAGGAGAGGGGGGTTCCTGGAAGGACCCAAACAGCAGTGACAGCTGGGACTCAGGGAAGGCTCTTCCCATCCATCCCACCAGAAGTCACTCAGATCACAAATGAAACCCCAGCCAAGCTGAGCTAACCAACAGAGGGCAGCTGCCTCACAGCTAAAGAGAACCCTTATTCCTGCCAAACCTGTGCCATCACTGAAATCCAAGCTGACCTCAAAACCTTCTACCTGAAAACTAAATTGCCAGGATTGGACAAAGCTTTGCTAGAGAAACTACCCTGTCTTTTCAAGTAATAAAGATATTTGAGAAAGAGGGAGACAAACCTACTGAAGTTGAAAGCAGCTGAGTGCTCTCTCTCAAGCCAGCCACCCCTGCTATCACTACAAAAACTGAATTTTGTATAGTATTTTTATTCTTAAATAGAAATTCATATAGAGAAAAAAAGAGTCTGTTTTTAAACTGTATGCTGGTTATAACTTTAATTATGGAAAAAACACAGCAGCAATCTACCAATAAAAATAAAATCCCTCAACAACCAAAATAAAAGGAAACACTAAAACTTTTGTTTTGACAACAACATGTGGTCCAGCACTAGAACCAAATTAATCCTCCATTAAAATCTACATAACCATTTTAAGCCTGCTTCTTAAATTATTAATATGTAGCTAACATCTGTTCATTGTGAAATCACACAGGAGTCGCATCCTTTTTAAAATTAATCTGTAACTCTAAAAAAACATGTAGACTACATTTGCCATCAAACTGTAATTGATGCTGGAGAAACTTTATTAATTGCACCAATATTTAATTATCTTTGGCTCTGAGTTTGAACTCCAAAGTCAATCTGGCACCACTATGGGCCACACCTATTAGTGAATCCAAGGGCTCACAAAATGCTCCCTTCATAAAAGGATGCAAGTTTCCTGGTTAAATTACAATATGGGAAACAGCTGACTCAAAAATAATATAAATTATAGACCGATTAAAAGCCCTCATAACTTTTAATTAAGCAATAAATCACAACAAACTGCACAGGACTGCTGATTTATGCAATCCTCCACTGAGAAGCAGTAAATAAAATTAGAATGGACAGAATATACATCTTATTGGAGAAGAAGAATCTATCCTTTGGCATTCATTCATACATAAAAATCTGCTCACCTTTGGTTTTTCTAGTGGTGGCTATAGCCTGCAACACACTTATTTATAACTCCAAAATGTGTCATGATTTATAGATAATGAGGAAGGATTAGCTGAATTTGTGCAAACTCGTATTTACAACTCTCTTCCTGGTAGCCCTGCCAAAACAAGGAGTTCAGGAGGCAGGGACAGCTCCAGTCTGCTGTACAGGGGAGATGTACAGGAGATTCCTTTCTCTCCCCAAACCCACCTGAATGTGACTGAAGCGTATTTCAACTTTGGTTAAAGAGCCCTTGCAAACAGAAGCCCTGACACAGGAGCTGCATTTGACAACCACTCAGAGAGCTGTAATTGGGCCTTGAAATCTGAAATCTCTGAGTGGTTTATATTCCAGCCAGCAGTCTGGCAATGCTGATGATCTTGATGCTGTCACTTAAGGAAGATGCAAAATTCATGTATTCAGCTCGCGGTTCAAGTGCACACATTTAGCTGACGGCAAACCCGGCACAATCCTTCCAGGCATGTGGGGGGACATCAAGAGGAGGACAGAAGGTCATCTGCACTTTTATTCTGCTGTCTTGGAGGAAGAAACCAATTAAACAATATAAAAAGAAAATGAAGTCCATTTCTGAATCTATCAATCAGCTACAGAGCATAAAACAAAGCAAACCAAACAAACCATTTGGTTATAACTTCTGAGCAATGGCCACAAGAAGCGTCTGCAGCAGAAAAATATTAACACTTGTTAAGTATTAATCAATGAGAACTGCTCTAGACAGGGCAACAGAGACAGAACAATATTAAATACTTTAAAAGAGGCAAGACCAGGGTTATTTTAATGACCATCATGCAAGAGGCACCTGAGAGTTCCTGGCTGCTCAGGAGCTCTGACAGATGAATTCACACAGCATACATCTTCTTCATGTCCCTTCTCTCTCTCTGAGCAGTAACTTCATTTCCAATTATTCTTTCTTATTCATAAAGGAGAGTCAGAAAAATAGAAATTTTCTGCTCTGAATGCTCGGGGTATATTCACAGCATGCAGGTGAGTCAGAGCATGTTTAACAAACTCCTGTTCCTCCTAGGAATAAAGCCATCCACTGGAATGGGGTCAGCTTTAAACTGGGGACACACAGAATCTGCTATATATTTATGACAAAATTCAGTCCTTCTGAAGACATTGCTGCCCACTAATAAAATGAAAGAAGTGACCAAAATCTTCATTAACAACCAACAGCCTCACACTGCTTTCTGATGGTAAGAGATGCTAAATCAGGCCAACACCAGCACCTCATTTACCAACTCAGCCCAACCTTTGCTCCTGCTGGATGCTCTGCACTATCATTCACATTTACACAGCAGCTCCCTACACTGCTCAGATCCAGGCTGCCTCCTGCTCAACACACTCCTGTCCAACATCTTGCTGCATTCACACTTCAAAAAATTCTGAAGTTTTTATGTGGCAGGTTCTTAGAACTATAAATTACTGTCATGAAATTTCATGACTTGGCGTAGAATCTATTACAAAAGAAATTTCCACATTTGTATCTTGTGTTATAGCAAACAATTTTTTGCAATCAACAAGATCATATTTTGGAAATTAATTTTTGAAAGGAGTTATGAAAGAAAGCAAAAAAGGGAAAACATGTCAAAATCTTCATTTAACTTGCCACAAGTGTCATTTACTCTCTCTAAGAGACTAAATCATGTGTGATACAATGCAAGATGACATAACTGTTTCTCACATATTTTACCATATGAAAAGGTAACGATGTACCAACATTTTTTGTTCTGAATGTTCTTGGGTTTGTTCTAATTAGAAGAGAAGCGAGGTCCTCACTTTAACTGTTATGCAGCATCTCCCCTTCCTTAACAATTGCAAACCTAAAACTGAGAACAAATCACAAAACTTCGTAGAAAAGAAATAAAAAAGCTTCCTAAAAGGAGGAAGGAGAGAGAAAAGAAAAAACCAAACCAAGATTAAAACTGCTGCCATGGAATAACCAAGGCATCAATCCTTCTTGTTCTCCTGCTCCTAAGACAAAGACAAGCAAGAGTAAGTTCAGTCTCAGTGTTAGATGCTGTCATGCTGATTTATGGCACACGCTGTCTGCAGGTCCTCCAACATGACATATTGTCCAAGAGAGATTCAGCACAAAACACACTCCTTTCCTTAAAAAAAAAAAGCATTGCCTAAACCAATTGAACTTCAGTTCCTTAGGCGAAATGCTAATACTTTCTTCACTGGGCCACCCAGCTTTCTACGGTTGATTTCCAATTTAATTCCATCTCCTCTGCAAGAAATCAACAGGACAGAGCATTTCAGGTATAATTCCTGCCTTTTTCTATACTTTGCAAAATGCTATCACATTAAACAATAAATATTCCTTTCGAGAACAAACATAGGAACTCTATTTGAATCAGAAATAATTGTGGATACATTCCTAGTTCCAGAGATGAAAACACATAAATTTCATTTAAATCAAAATTCATGCTTTGGTATATATTTCACTAAAAATTTTGTAGGGGCTGTAGTAGGCAGAAAAAATGCAGTTTAATTAATTATCACAAGGCTTCTAATTTTTGTGGATTTGAAAGTAATTCCAGGAAGGAGATTGACATTGTAACATATTTAACTTCACGAAGTGAAATGTTCTCTCACAATCACAGAAAGCAGCACTACACCATACATCAAGTTGCTTTTTTATTAAAGAGAAGTTTAAAGAGGCTATCTAGAAAAAAAAAAAAGCCAAGAGAAAAATACTTTTGAGAGAGTTGTTAAACACCTCCATTCCTGAAGCTAAAGCTTTTTATGAGTGGCAATTGTGAAAATATGTTTATATGACTCTTTACTCAACAGAAAACCTGCAGGAGGAATGAAAACCAAGTGTGGATAGCTATTGAAGGTGAATATAAAATTAATACATGCTGAGAATTAGAGTAGACACTACAGGGTTATTATCCTGGAGGAGAACATGGGAACAGGTTCCATTTGCCAAGAAAGTGAAGCAACACCCACCCACATGGGGGACTCACTTCAGGCAGGTGAGATACTGCTCAGGCTGCTCAGATTTGGCTCCTGCTTCTGCTCATTTAGCAAACTAAATTGCAGTTTAGTACCAAAACTTCCAGTCATAGCAAGAAAAGTGTAAAGGGAAACAGGAGGTTCTTGCTATTTTTTGACACTGAAAATTCTCCCACATTAGTGCAGCAGGCAAAAAAACTTGTCATTTTTATGGTACTGTAAAACTGCACTAGAATCAGAGGACAGATGTAGTTTATGCTGTAATTCCTTCCTTTAAGGCAGAGTGGGAGGAAATCAGACCCTTCTGAAGGTAAAACTGAGATTAAGAATAGGATTTTTTTTCGCAGAAGTTAAGTTGCACTTAAAGCAAATGAGTGCTGATAGAACCAGACAAAAACATAAGACAGATGATTTCCTGCATGGCACAGGAAGGGATCTGACACAGCTCAGATGGGCTGATACAGGACTAGGCTCAGGAATGAAATTCTGAATGAAATACAGGCACCTGAAATCCCTGAGAGGAAGAGATTCTGAGTGCCCCAAAAAGTTCAGTGCCTTTTCTGAAAATCATAAATCTGTATTATAAAAGAAGTGATTTGAGCAGGAGCTATTTATAGTTAGTACATTAATAATGATATTCTTGAAGGCCAATTCCTAATGCTGGAAGGAGAAGGTTATACATGCAACTCACCAGCCAGGGACTAGATGGGAGCTAATTCAGTGACAGCAATGAAAGATGCTGGGTTCAAACTTAACTTTTAATATAAGAGTCTAAAAGTTTTGAAAATGCTGAAAATAACTGCTTTCTCTGAAGTGCAAGTGGACCTAAAGCAGCCACTTTCTATAAAAAAGTTCCAGAAATTCACAAATCTTCACACACAAGAGATCTGGTCTGTAAGCTCACCACCCTCCTTTTCCCTTTCCTTAAACTCCTCTATGCAATTTCAGGAGCAGTACTTGCAATTCTAATGTGCAAAGTGTCTGTATTTTTCATATTCTACAGTGAACACCAGAAAATGTCATTAAGAATAAAATATTCATTTTAATGAAAGCAGTAAGTTTACATTCTAAATACACTACATTTTTCTCCTGCTATGCCTGCCATTACAAATACTCCCAATCCTTTAAAAACGTTTGCTTAAATATATACAGCATAAATAGAGGGGATAAACTACTTGCTATGATATTTGTCCTTTAGCAGTATTGGCTAAGGGAGAGAGGGGGAGGAAGGAGAAGGAGGGAAAACCTTGACAAGAATATGTATAAGAGCAATCAATAAAAAAATAATCCTTGGAATTCATGAGTCTTGAAAATAAGATGCATTTTCTCACAGTAATCCTAAAAACCTATAAAAGAATATTCAAGCAATAAACCCCCCTTAACTCATATTTAACCTTTCATCATGTAGAACTACATATTAAATAGCAACTGCATGCTGTGTAAGTGCATTCAGAGAAGAGCAGGGATAGAAAAATGTAAATGCTACACCTCTCTTAACATGCACAGCACAGCCAAGAACATCTGCCAGCTGACCCCCTAATCCAATCGGCTGTTCAGAAGCAATCACATCCTCAGATAAGAGCTGCACAGCCCCTACATGCAAAGCTCATTTTCTTTAAGAGATGGAGCAAAATGTAGTTAGCCATCTCTTCAACCATTTTCAAACAGAGGTAAAAGGCAAAAGTAATTCTGCATATTGCATGGGGCTGCATTAAAATACTGTCATTTCTTCTCCCAAATATTGTAATTTATCCTTTAATTTCACAGGGCAGCAACACAGACAGAGTTTAAGGCTGAAGGGACTACATCAAATCAAATGATTTTATCAGAATACCATGAGCATTCAGCCCATGCAAATGTTTGGCACCTCTATTAGAAAATAGCCTGGAATAAAATCTTGAAGGGCTCAACCTTGTCCATGGCCTACAATGAGAATAATAAATACAAAAAAGCCAAATTAATTCTCCTAACTGTGAGTTTACTTCTCATGTCTCTTGAAAAAAGACTGGGCTATTTGAGAGGCTCTACAGGCAGATGAACACATCCAAAAGAAAGGCTTCAAGATGCTCCAGAAGAGTCAAACTCTCTGTGGAATAAGGACCACAAACCCCACGGAACATCATGCAGTAATGGGACATGCCATTATTTCTGCATAAAATCAAATTTCTGCCAAAATATTCTATCCTTAAGACACAAGCAAGCTGCACTACAGTGACTGGACAAACTCTTGGGGGACAGTCTTTTACAACACAGTTTATGTGACTCAAATAACTACCTATACTCAGAAAATAATTTTTTTTTGATCATGCAAATTGTCCCTCTGTCCAAAGCAGCAGCTTTACTAAATATCTGTATTGGCAGAGCTCCAGACATGGTGGGAAATGGTGAGAAAGAACTGCCAGAATAGTGCTACAAGTAACACTATAGTTAGATTTATGTCAAATATCTGAAAAGCACTGAAGAAAAGGATATACAGGGGTCTGCCAAAAAGCCCAGACAGCACCCTGCACAAAAAGAGGGTGAGAAGATTATCTGGCTTAAGAAAAAGACACAAACTGACTGATTTAATTATAAGACAGTGGAAAAATGGAGAGTTCTCCAAAGTAATTGATTAAGCAATAGCAAGACCCAACTTCAGAAGCAATAATCAAAACCAAAATAATTAAAGATACTGGAAAAAATAAAATGGAAATCATAAGTGAAATCTATTAGTACCTGGAATCAAAACAAATTCATTATTTGTTCTAAGTTATCTAAAATCTTATTAAATGCATAAAACACAACACAGTAGCCACTGAAAAGTAAAACTCAGCATAATGGTGCTGTACTGCTTTACTGCTATATAGTTTTCCCCTATCTGATACCAAACAAAAGCCAGCATTTACTGCAGGTACTTAATCCAGATTATACAAAATAATTAGAATGTCACATTTTTATATATAATGAATCAGTAGAGCTTTGCTCTAGGATGTAAAAGCTGCCCAGACCAGAGGGAACAGCAGCAGACAATCTGCCTGACAGTGGATTAATGATATGTGTCCAGCTTAGCTAAGCAGCAGTGCCATCAGCTCATTTACTTCACCATCTGGGTAGGCAACTTGTGCATCCTAAAACGTGCCCAGGGACCTCATGTGTTAAACCTGGGCTGGAAGTCCAAGCCCAGTGGATGCAGAGCAAAACTCCTTCTGAAGCTCACAAAGTAGTGAGAAGCATTCAGGAAGGCAATGAACAGAATCACAGGCAAAACCTGTGCATTTGTGTGCATGTCCAAGTGTACAGATATACACACTTTTCTTATTAGCACAACCATTTCTTCTTATCCTAAAAGCTCTGAAATATATAGAATTGCACTCAGTCCTTTAAATCTGAATCAGGAGAAAATAAACCATTTGTGTGCCAAATCAGTTAGAAATAGCTTCTGTTTTATCCTAGAAAAACTCACAAGGAAAGAAACAAAAACTCCAAAAAGCAACCAACCAAAAAAACACCTTGAAAAACAAGAAGCCACAAAGCTAAACAAACCTGAACACACTTCTATGTTATTTCTACTACAGCCTGCAACAGAAAGCCTCTAATGAATTCAGTGGGTTTTAGATCATGACATGTGCTCCTGGTGAAGAGGCAAAAAGCACCAACCACGTTTATATTAATACCAGTCGTGGCACTTTGCAAGCACTGTGCACCAATAAACTGTACAAAGACATAACTTCCAAGTTTGAACAATTTCTTTCCTTTAATATCCTCTGAAAGGCTTTTGAAACTGGCAACTCTAATGTGTGTGGGAATAGGCAACACATGATAGCAATAAGTTTGCTATTAATGGAAGGAGTCTGCTGTGTCTATGGGTAACAAACCCCAGTATCTTTTCATTACAAAGGAGCTTATTGTTACCTTATCACTTACTGTGGGATTTCACTTTGCCTCTCTGGTGATCTGTCTGATCTATTAAGAAAAGCACTGAGCTATGGACAACATACACTTTATAGCAGTTTTATATTTCTGTAGTCTCTGCTGCTTCTGTTAGCCTACTTCCAATGAATTTCAAACAGAAATAAGGAAAAAGAAGGGAAAAAAAATCCAAGGGGTATTTACCAAGTTTCTCACAGGAAAATAAAATTAACTGTGAGGAAAATGAGGCAAGTTCATAATCAGGAGCTGAAGTGGTGTTGCATTCCAGGACATGACTGCTGCAGCAACAGTTGTGCAGAAAAACAACTGAATCCACCAGCTCTAGCACCTACCAAATAACTTTCTGTATGATACCACTGAAGTACCTCTACATGTCACATATTTTATACATATACATATTCATATTCTTCATAACATATATATGAAGTTCCTTCAGCATGACTGTTTCTGTCCTATTAATTAATTTTCATGGCTGAATCTGAAATATAGGGCAGACAAAACTAAACAGTACTTCATCAGTGTTAATTAGTGCTAGAGAATTAATCAGCAAACGTAGGAAATCACTATGCACTTTGCAGAAATGCATACAGCATTAAGCAGCATTTAAATAGATGCTGATCTTCCTTTAAGAGTAGTAATTTAAAGATTATTTTCCTCTGATGGGATACTTCAATATTGAATATACAGAAAGGGAACCTGTGCTGTGTTGAAGGCAAATGTTGCTAAAAATAGCAATTTTTATTTAACAAACGTTTCTACAGCAACCAGAGTCTCAGAAAGAATTAAAAAGTTTTTAAAATATCCATGGCATCTGAGTTCTCTGATGTCTACACACTGTCCAGGTGGGATTATTACTCCAGGGCTTCCTGTGCTCTGGGAGATAACAATTTCTTCATATAAGAAATAGGGTGTTTCAGGTCAAATTCTGCTGATACGTGAGCATTTCTCAAGAAGGTCAAGGATTGCCTACAAAAGGTGACCCAAGGTGTGGTGCCAGAGATAACTCCTATCTTTACCTTCTTCACCAGCACAGAAACTTTGGATCCCGACTCAAAACACAGCACAGAGATTTCTGCTGGCTATTGCAAAAGGTGGCTCACCTGATTCTTGAGGTCCAGCTTGGGGCAGGGACGACCTCCATTGTAGGGCTTCTCCTTGAGCCACTTGGATCGGACTCTCACCCCCGGTCCGCAGGAAGAGCTGCAAGGAGACCAACTGGACCAATCGCTTAATTTGCAATCAAACGGGCACGGGACCGTGCAAGGCTCTTCAATGTAACCTAGACCAAAGATTTAAGACAGGCTTTAATCACCACAACTGACCAACTCCCGTCCTCTGATGCAACCTGTGCAACCAACACAAAACAAGAGCTTCTTGAGGAGAAGGCATTTGGCAGACTGACAACACCATCCAACGTGAGGTTATGGCATTACTTGTGAAGAACAGCAGTGACTAAAATTAATTTCTGCTTGGTTTAGTCCAAAGAAGGCGGTGATAAAATGGAATGATGTAAACGACACACGCTGGCAAAAGTATCTGTTGTGAAGCTGGTGGTCGCCAATGTGGTAATTACCTTCCTTATTAGACTGTGGCCATGACAAATTCTGGAGAATTAAGTGTACAGCCCAGTTGTGTACTCCTGCATTTCACTGGCCATGTCCAGAGCTGGCACAGGCAGGAGACAGACACAGGCTCTTTCCCCAGAAGAGGATGGTGGAAGCAACAGATCCCTTCTCTTGGCAGCTCCCATCAGATGTGCGAGGGACCTGCCTGCCAGCTGAACAGTGTGGGATTTGTTCTTTGGAGAAGCAGATGAAACCTGCTTCCCACACCTCACAAGTTCTCTTTATACCTCTTTCCAAATGCTTTGCTTTTTCTGGGTTTCAAAAATGGCATTTTAAAGCTTTATTTTCACCTTTAGTTGGTTTGACATGAAAGTCCTCACAAGATCATCTCTTAAAATCACAGCACCAGACATCTGCAGGACCAGCATCTTGTGAATTAAAACCCAACAGGTTGCTCCAAAAAAGCACAACCCCACAGCTGTTTTAGGAGCTGGCATACGGGAAGAGAGAGACTTTGCAGAGCCCAGCAGTGGCTGTGGAGCTCTTGGTGTGCAGAACAGCAGCAGAGGGTGGCCAAACACTGAGGGTCTCCAGGGAATTAGTGGCACCAGTCCTGGGTTGGCAGTGTGGAATAATTCCTGCACCTTCCTACTTACAATGCTGCACTCATTCTCCCCCAGTTCCTATTATCTGCTTGTCATGTCTGTATGTATTATTTTAATTTAAACAAAAAAGAGATTTCATGTTAGATCATGAAAGCCAGTGGCTGCTCAGATCAGCCTTTATTAGAGGCAGCTTCATCCCTCTGACAGCTCTGGCAATGATGGTTATAGAAATAACTGAACTTCATGCCTACCACTGTTCTGATGTTTCTCATTTTTATGCCCTTTGTTTCTGTTTGGTTTTCATCATGCAAACACTCCCTCTTGATTCCTCACCTACAGAATACCAAATTAACTCATTTTGTGACTCTTTTAGGAAGGATTTTCCCCATCTACCCAAGTGTCAGTCACTGCAAAATGGAGGGAAAAAACACCCAAACAACAAAACTCAACCCAGAAGAAGCTGCTGTCCAAAACCCTAGACAACAGCCCCAGACAACCATGAAACCCCAAGGCTGAGGCATGGAGAATATTCTGGTTCAGAGCTGGATTTACTGGCTGAACCATGCCCAAACCTGCTGCTCACTCCAAACCAGAACTGTGTTACAGCCTAGACATCAACCCACAGCTGCAATTCACTGCCTCCCTCCTGCTCTTCACACTGAAGTCAGTATCAAGGAAGGTTTCAGGCTTATTTAGGCATCCATCCCCTGGAAAATATCTTCCTTCTAGAGGTACAAGAAATACTGATGTTGCTTTTGTAAACAGTGCCTTAAAAAACAGCAGCAGCAACAGCTCCTTCAGCTCAGTGCTGCTCTATTTCTCCTCTCCTGATTCCCTGTGATGGTGCTGCTCCTGTTTCTTTATGGTGGCCACCCCACAGCCTGACAGCTGCAATCATTTCCCCACCTAACTCACGCTGTAACTCTTCCCCAGTGCTGCACACCTGAGCCCATACAGTGTGCTCTGGTTTTCTTTGCTGCCTCTGATCTCTGTCTGTTGTGGTGCCTCTTTATTCGCAGCTCCAAAGCCACTGGAATTTGGTATCTTAATTATTTCTGACTGAATCCATGCCAGTGATATTGAATGTTTGAGATATTTCAACTCGGTATGCTCACCTCAGTGAGATGACATCCATGCACACACATACACAGATATTTCTAAAACAGACTCACTTTTTTTCCCCCAAATAAAACTCTCAAATATTCCACTGATATTTTGTTCCATCTGCTTAGGTTGCCACTCAAAGCAATTCATAATACATTATGATAAGTAAAAGAAATTTTCTCATGATAGATTTATGAGAAGCATTTCTTAGGCAGTTCTCTAAAGAGTTCTGTTCCACCACCATATGAAATATCATCTTTCCTTGGGCTGTGTGACAGCCTGGGTAATTAACTCTCAACAGAAACAAAGAAAGTGCCTTGTTTCAAAGTAGGATTAGTCAGAGGGGTTATCAACTTATCAGAGAAGGTAAAATGGGCTAAGTCTTTAGGCAGCTCAAGATCTACATCTATAACAAAAAGAAATATAAGACAAAAAAAAAGAAATAGACTGCAAAAAAATAAGGAAGATGAAGGAAAAGTTATAATAAACAATCTTCTCTTATTTACAAGAAAGAAGATTTTACAGTGAACATGGTAGAATAATGGCACAAGTTGCCCAGAGAACCTGTGGATGCCCCATCCCTAGAAGGGTTCAAGGCCAGGTTGGATGGGGCTTGGAGCAATCTGGTCTAGCTCACTGGGTTCACATGCTGACCTTTAAAAGGTCCCTTCCAACACAGAGACTGTACTGTGAAGACTGAAGAACCTGTTGTACTCCATCCCCAGGAAGTGCTGTGAGTTATCCCTCAATGAATCACTGAATTTCCAAAGATATCCCATTGCTAAGAGGCTGCTCATTCTTTTTTTGAGTTCCCTCAACTGTATTTCTTAATTACATCAAATATAATCAAATACTGGCCAGCTACAGAGCACTACATTTCTATATTGTCCAGAGGAAGCTGATTCTCCATACTGAAAAATTCTACAAAATCAAGATGGGAACAGAACTTTCCTTCAAGCTCTCCTCACAGACTGCCATTACTCTTCTATCAACACTTAGGGTTAATCCTACACTAAGGTATTTATTCATAGAGCAAAGATTTCATTCAACCAAAATTTTCCTCCAAAAATGTTCCTGTGATGTACCTTCTCTCAGACAGAGAATGCCTTTATGGCTACCTTTTTATGACGAGTAGTAAATAACATTGTACTCAGCTCATCCATTGCCTGTGAGACCAGGATTTTTTTTTTTTTTTGTAGGAGCCAAGCAATAACTTGCTGTTGTCAGGGGACTAAAAAGACCCACAATAATCCTAGTTTTGGCATGCCTAGAAAACTTGTAGCTTTGGCATGATGCACAATACTAAACAAACAAAAACCCCAAGGGCAATGTGCTATTAAAACAATCCATTAATAAAGAATTCTACATTCAAACCACTATCCAGAGAAATATTCTAACCATAGCGAAAGATGAATAAAGTAAATAACATTTCTGAGCTACTGTTGCTTAGCTTGGGAGACCAACTCAAGGCTGAGTTTACACAGCTGGTTTTGTCAGTGTCATCCTTAAATTTCTCACTCATTCATCACATCCCTCATTTTTCTCCCCTCTGTAAAACCTGGTACCAAACAACTGTTATGTTTCCAAAACCTTCCCCAGAAAAATATGTTCTCTACTTCCCAGCCTGCTTTCCATGTATTCTTAGATTATTTCTTGAAGCTTCCTTTAACCTCCCCTTTAAAATTATTATTACTATTATTATTCCTCAAAATCTCAAACACTGTTAAAATAAAGCTCATTTAATTCAGACAGAGCAGATGAGAGCTTCTGTCCTACCTGGGCCAACAGCAGGCTGCTGAACACCACAGAGCTGGAGCTGCACACACAGATGTCACAGGAGGCAATGACAAGAACACCAGGTTATTTAAGTGGGCACTTTGAAACAGTACTGGGAATTGGCAGGGAAAATTGATCTGGATGACCAAATAAGCCTTTTCTAAATTTAAGTGCTATTGTTTTTCTACTGAGACACTGTCAACGTACTGGGATGAACAAATGCACTTACCTAGGCTGCACAGCTCATTTTACTATGATTTATTCATTAAGAACAGTGTTGCTTGTTGCTCAACAAGCCACAAATGGAGTCTCTAAAGTGTCTCTAACAAACAAAGCACCCACAGATCACACAGGATATCCTGGGAAGGCTCAGACACACAATGCAGCAGCCCTGACTCACCTCAATTCTCCTGTGCAGCCCAGAGACAAAGCAACAGCAGGTGGATAAAGTGAGGACCAGCTCTGGTGGCTGTCATGGAATCACAGAAGGTTTGGGTTGGAAGGGACCTCAAAACTCATCTTGTTCCACCCCTTGCCATGGGCAGGGACACCTTCCACTGGACCAGGTTGCTCCAGTCCACATCCACCCTGGCCTTGGACACTTCCAGTGATGGGGCAGCCACAGCTTCTCTGGGCACCCTGTGCCAGTGTCAGAGAGGCACAAATACATGATGCAAAAACTCCTCTTGTCCCATTTTTGCTGTGCCACCCAGCAGAGCCAGGGCAAGAGGAGGCAGCTGGGTGATGGGCTGGGGGGATGTCAGTGATGCCACAGAGGGTTGTGCTGGGAGAAGAAGGACATCAGTGGGTTTACAAGCAAACATCAGGGACACTTCCACCTGACTGTTGCATTTCCAAAAGATAAATTTGCTGTAGGTGCAAGGTCTGCACACAGTGTTAAACAACAGTGCCAGCAGCATTCCAAGAGACTGGCTTAAAAGTGATGTGAAAATAAACATTTCTCCAGCAGCTTTGGAAACAGATGCACCTCTAATTGAATTGGCTTTAAACTCATTTGTATCCTCTCTAACATATTTCATGGTTTCAATTAACAAACTTCTAGCAGCTCTACCCTTGTTAGTAAACCTTGAGGTGCTTCATAAAACTCAAGGTCATTACTGTGAGAGGGACAATTCTGTGCATCACCACAGCTGCCACTGGTAATAACACTGCTAATTTCCCTTGGAGTCTGTGGGACAGGAGAGATCACCCTGTAACCAACTAGGGAGCAGCAGAGTGGACAGTGACACAGGAGAAATGTTTCTAATTACACAGACCAAAGGTAGAGAGGAAAAAAACTGATTCATTTTGTAATTAATATTTACATTCACTTGGTTACTGAGTGTGAAATATCACAAAATAACACCAGTAAATCCAAGCAGTGCTAAAAATCTAATAGCTAAAGACTTTATAAAGGAGACCTGATGGACCACAGCATTTGGTGGGCCAGATTCTGCTCAGCTGAAGCTCTGGGATCTCCTGCAAGGCAAACCTCTGGCTTTACCTCAGGTTAAAACTCAGCATGGAGTACAGACTGCAGCTCAGAGACTTAACTCCACCAGCTGATCATAGTTCTATGGCTGAGGCTTTCCCAGTGTGCCAAGAATAAGGCAGCCACTGGCCATGGGCCACATGGCACAAACAAAAGCTCCAGAAGCTTGTGAGCTGCAAGAGGAGCACCTCGTCCCAAATAATCCCCGCTCAAAATCTAAATCCTGCTTCAAGGGAGAAAATTATTAACTGAAGGGAACTAAGCATAGTAAGTCTGGGAGACTTAAGTTGCTAAAAACTTGAGTTGCAGCTGAAAAGGATTTAATCTTGCCACAGAACAAATGTTTAATCTTCTTTTTTTACAGTACACAAGGATTTGAGAGATTTTACACATTATTAGTTTGCTGAGAAATTTAGGAGATAATCTAATTTACATTCAGTAAATGCACAGCCAAAAAACCCAGCAAAAATAACTTCCACATCAAATATTTTGCAAGGCTCAAATAATGGACTCTTAGCTAATTTATTCCCACTTGCTCAACAAAAGATGCACACGCTCACGTTATCTCATAGCAGACTGATTAGAGATTCTAAATAGACCAGAGAGGACTTGTAAAGAAGGCTGGTAAGTTTAACTCAACATTATTGTTATTGAAATTCATCCAAAGGTTGGTTTTATTGCTCAATTTCACAGACTCTATAAATCCCGAGGAGGCAGTTGGGTTGATGCTGACTTTGCATTATGATTTCTAATTTCTTTTGATTCTGCATTACAGTTTTCTTCCTTAAAGGACTTCCAAGCATATGCTTGGCGTTAGATACAAGCCCTGGTAGCTGATATATTTAATCTTTTAACTCAATAAGGAAATCTTCATTAATTAGCACTTTCCTTGTAACAGATTGCAGAACAAGCTGAGAACTCTTCCGGAGAAGGAGCCTCGTCTGCTGCCTTCTGAGTGCAAATAAATAGAGCAAATAAACAGGACTTCACAGTGTACATTCATCTCACATGAGATGCAGGAGGGCAGAAATCCACTGCACAAGTCTGTCTGGGCTCCAAAACCAACTGTGGCAATGATGCTCTTTTTTCCCAGGGCTGCTCTCCCATGGTGAAGGGCTGGCCAGGCTGCTTGAGAGCACTGACATCTTAACAAAGTCCTTACTCAAATAAAAAACCATCCACTGGGATCAATAGCAGTTAGGGGAGTAGCTCAGCTGTGTTTTTCTGTATACTTTGCTCATCACTCTGCCACTGGGAAAATCATCTGTTTTCTTGAAATAAAACAGAGAAGCTTTTTTTTTTTTTAAATCTTAGCAGTGTTGGAATCCTCTACACATCAGGAAAAAAACTCAGCCCACTGTATTTTACTATGGGTTGTGTACCATATATTTTTTTTCAGGCTACTCAATTAATAGCACAAGCATGTTTTTAAAACAAACCCAAAACTATATTTATTTTCTATTATTATTATGATATTTATACAAGAAAACAAGCCTTTTTAAAAAGCCTGAACACATTTAAACTGTCCACAGACCATCAAATTCCCTTTTCTCCTACACCTGACTTCTCTCAGAGGCCTGATGGCACAGCAGCTCTGAAAATAGATGTGCACTGCAGAGTGCTCTGAAGATCAATACAAACTTGGGCAATTTGGACCAGGCAGGAAGAATCTTCCAGAGCCAAGGGTCCATCACTGGGAGAAAGCTGCCACCAAATGTCACTGAAAGCATCTACCCCCCTCAGTAAATCATGTATGTCCTGAAGGTCAATGGTTTCAGGCTCTGCTGGAGCACACTAAGAAACTCAATTTCAGACTTTGGGGCCCTCCATGAGGAGCATCTTTCTGCCAGTTTCTGAAGCCATGACATTGGGCACTGTCAACACAATATGCCACTTCATTTCTGCTGCCAAGCTGGGACCCCAAGACACAGACAAGCCTCATTTAGACAACTTGCCTTGGACAACAACGTTACGGCTTTCATTTGACAGAATGGGGCACGCTGATGCATCTCCCTGCATTCTGATAATTAGGATGTATTCTGCATTACAATATTGCTTTTATTTCAGACAAAAAACCAGCAGATGACTCTGCAGAAGACAGGAACACTAATTAGATCAGTGTGCAATTAATATTATCAAGAGGGCTCACGGCAGCATGAAAAAACAATTATTTTCTTTAAATGCACATTCCTAGTTCTTTAATTGACAAACTCAAGGGTCTCTGTTCATGAGCAGGTCACACAGGCACTGGAACAGCAGGGGAAGGTTGTGAGCCAGCTGTGACCTCCACAGCCCCCTCCCCAGTGCCACTGGAGGTGAATGACACAGTGACCCCTCCCTGCCACAGGAAGCGAGTGACACAGTGACCCCCAAATCAATACATTTGAATCAATACTCTGCCTCAATTCCTTCTCTCATCAACACTAAATGAGAAGCCCAACTGCACACTTTAATTATACAGGTGCTCTTTTAGGAATGCCACTAACCATTACCAGCACCAGGAAGATCCATGAGTGCTTTCCCACAATCCAGGTAGCTCCTGCCAGGTCCCATCTGCTTGCATAAGGAGTTTCACTCCACCTATTAGAGGTCACCTTGCCTCAGAAGCATCTGACCTCCTTGAATAAAGCTGCACTATAAAAAACATCTGATGAAAACACGATTTTGTGAAAGGGAACAGTCCTGGTGCTCCACAGCTCAGGCAAAGGGAGAGCAGTGACTCATTTATATGATGGAAAACCTTGAGAGGGAAACAGGACGTTTCTGTGACACCAGCAGGCCCCAGCACAGAGTATTGATGTACTGAATTTCTGATAGACTTTTGCTTCAATTCTGCAGTGTGACTTTGAGCTCTCTGGTTGTGTAGCTCAATCTCCTGTGCTGGAGGACTTCAGTGAATTCAGAAGCAGAAGGCAATGCAATCTTTTTAAATAACACTATTTTTAGTGGTCACTCCCCCATGTTACCAAATACAAATGAGAGCCAAGATTTCACAGTGGGAATATCTGTCTGCACTGAGGGATATTTGAAGATTTGCAAACCAGCCTCTCAGTAATTTAATTTACACCATCCTCATTTGCAAACCTTGGAGGACAGAGAGCCATTAAAGTGTATTTCAGGCCCAGGAACAGACTAAGGATAAATTCTCTACTACTCACCAGTATCACAGGGATAATCCTTAGAACAGACTGAGCTGAAGTTTAAGTTTAATTTTAATTAAGTTGCTTATGAAAATCTTCAGAATGCATTCGACATTTAACCCTTTAATGCCCCTACAGTACAGTACCTACTATATCCAGCTGCCACAGGGCTCCCCAGCAGTGCTAAAGATATGGAATTGTCACTCTCCACTCAAAATTTGTCACCCATTTACTTGCCTGAAAGCCCTGCTCATCAGAGCTGTGTAAAAGGCTAAAAGGTTAAAAAATGCTGCAAAAAACCCACGTGAGACATGAGAGGAATCTTATAAACTTCACTTCCACGTCACTTCCCAGTGCAGCCACAGATCTCAGAGGGATCATGGAGCTCTCCATGAGCAGTAGAAGTACAGAGGTCTCAGGACTAGAATATGTAATTCATATTCTACAAGATTAGGCTAAATATTTCTTCATACTTCCAAACCAGCATATTAAATGGAATGACACGTAGGGAGAGAAAAATGTTAAGTCTATCTTTGTATGGTAACATTTTATTAGAGCCTTGCCTCATAACAGGCTGTATTTGTGACAAATGTGTTATTAAGGCTGAAGAGATGGGCCACATTTCAAGGAAATTCTCTTTCCACAGCCTGCTGCAGAAATCAGGGCAGGAGATCAGCCAGTGCATTAACCTGCAATCACAGCTCTCCTAAAGCTCCCATGGACTATTTCTACACTGAGTTACAATTTCTACACTAAAAACATTCCCCAGGCCCATGGAAGAGCTTTAATTAATCTGTAAATAAAAAACAAAACAAAAAATCCCCTGAGCCTAACAAAAGAAACAAAAGGGATGGACATGAGCAAGGGTGGGCAGAGGTGGTGCAGCAAGAGGCAGCTGATGGTGAACGTCAAACATGAGAAAGTCTGTTTGAGGTCAGTAAAAAGACATTCCTTCATAAAGTCTGAAGGACTTTAGTCTGAAGACTGCCACCTCTTCAAAGGGGTCATTTTATGGAATGCAGCAAAAAGCATAAAAGAAATTTGGGCAAGAAGATAAGCAATAAAGATGTGTATTTAGAGCCAAGGAGTAACAACAGACATCACTCTGACTAAATGCGGCACTTACAGAGGATGCTGCTCCAAAAGCCAAGTCTCTAAATATTTTTTCTTAAGATGCATGCTTCCTTTCTGTAAGAAGATAAAGACCTAGAAGAATGTGCATTTCTGTGTACTAATGCCTCAGGGGAAGTCTTACCTTGCTTTAAATAAGCTTCTTTGATAGCCAGTTTGACCCATTCAGAAATAACTTTTTTGATGGCTGTTTATCTTTGATTCTGTTGCCAGGAAAACACAGAGAACTCAATGTCTGAGCAGTTGTCCTGTGATCCAGTTTCATTTGATAAGTCTTTTAACATCCATAAAGGAAGAACTGTGGCCAAATTTTCTTATGGTGAACAGATTTTGAAAAAAAAAACAAAAACCAAACAAAGGAAAAGATAAGGAATAAATCAATGTTCTTTGAGCACTGTTATGGGAGTAATATGTAAAAATGCTGTAGTCAAACAAGAAATGGAGGCCAGGTCCTTCCCAGGCTCTGTGTCTGTGTTACAGCTCCCCTGGCAGCCACAGCTGTAATTAAAAGTGTCACCACACACCCAAGGAGACATGCAGGAATGTCAGAGAGAGTCCAGAGCAGAACCCAGCCAGGATTTCAGAGCTAAATTTAGAAGCTATTTAGCTGTGAGAGAGCAGAAAACAGTCAAAGGTGGCAGTGGCTTCAAAGAGTCCTGAAGTGGGGACCTGAGGGCAGGACAGTCCTGTGATCCAGCCTTAATTCCCATGTCAGGGGATGGGATAGACAGAAAATAAGGTGAATTTTTGGCTGAAACTTCTTCCTCAAGCAGTCTTTGAAAAGCTTTCCAGTAGAATACAGCCATTAATAAAATCCAGTCATGTAACAAAAAGGCCACATAGAGAGACCGTGCTGGTTTTGGTGAGGTAGAGTTAATCCTCTTCACAGTTTCTGGTATGGGGCTGTGTTTTGGATTTGTGCAGTGTTGATAAAACAGGGATGTCTTTGTTATCTCTGGAAAGTAATTACAGAGAGCCTAGCTGGGTTCTGAAATCAACAGGTTGTACTAAAAACTGAAATTTCAATATAAAATGTCACTCAGACTAAGAATGAAATTAAACTCTGGAATATTTTCAAAAACCCAGGGAAACATCTGCTCAGAAAAGTTTCTATTTCTGAAGATTTTCAAAATCAGGGATTTCTACAATTTCACTCTTCAAAATAAAGTTTACCAGATGTGCAAAAATGTATACAACAGTAATTACTAAAACTGATACACTTCCAAAAATAAACAAGCATCTATTCAATGTTGCATTTTCAACCTTTTTTTTTTAATTTTCCCCCAAAACTGCTACTTTGTAGGAGCAGTGAGTTTGCTTTCAGATCAGGATATACATGACTCATTTTTCTTTTATCTATTAGGATCTGCTTATGACTTTTTGAGCCATACAAACAAAAATTTGCAGAATGCTTATTAAAATCTAGGGATTAAAAACTACCTGAAAACAGCTGATTTTCTCCTAAAATGGGGGGAGTCAATCCCAGCATTTTCACTTTAGAATGGGTTTGTCCACCAGCAACTGGAGCTCATAGAAGGAGACACTTCACTGCTGAGAGTAAGGAGGTGTTTGAGCATCCCTGCTGTGCCCTTCATAAATTCAGAGATAATTAAAGTTTTTTAAGGTGAGTGCAGGTCGCAGCTAAGCACTCTGTGATTTAAAACCAGGATCTATTTGTCTGTGGTGTCTTTTTCTTCCAGGTTCCTGTTGTTGCGAGCACAGCAGAATTTGAATAGGATAAGCACTCTTCATAAACTCCTGCTTTCCATAAATTGCCCGCCAGATCAAAAGCAGAACCTCCATGCAAGTGCACAGAAATCTCCAGCTTTGATTTGGAACAGATGAGGCACCCTATGTTCCTCTAAGATTAAAAAAACCCCGTTGGCATCGCACACAAGAAAGAGAAGCAAAGGGACGACGGGAAATCGTTCAAAACAAAGGAGACGGAAATTCAAAAATAGTATGAGCAGCTCAGATGACAGATTGAGAAGAGGATGAACTGCAATTAAAAGGACAATTTCATGGCCAAAGAGGATGCTCCAGACACAGTTAGGAAATGAAGACTCTCTGGACTAGCAGTGAGCTCAACAAAATATAAGAAGTCTTCTGATGGGAAGGAAAATTGAGGCAAACCAGCAATTATAATTTTGTAATGTAGTTAGAGGTAGTTACCTCTATCCATGATTTCATAGGTGCATTTCCAAATTAAAGGAAGAAAAACAGGGGTGAACCAAACCTGGGAGAAAATCAGTAGCTCAATTGGAAAATGCAGATCACTCATTTCTCAAGCTTATAGAATGGGTCATCAAGAAAAAAGGTGACACCACCAAAATAAAGCAGTTTATCACAAAAGCCAGCCATGGGGAAAAAAAAAAAAGTGTACGTTTTTCCTGGAGAAAAGATTTGGTATAGGAAGGAATAAAATTCAGAAAAGCCTGTGATTTGTATTTTTAAGCTTGTCATATCTAATGACCACGAGCTAACACACAATTTAATAGCAGTAAGGATGGGTAAATCAGTCAGCGGTGATCAGTGTGCCCACTACAGCTGACCCAAAGTGTTGACACCAGGCTTGCTCAGCTCTGGTGGGTCAGGGCAGAGGTGTCTCCCTCCAGCCCATGCTTCAGATCCTGACAGAACAAACTGTAGACCCCAGGCAGGTAGATACAGCATTTCCAAAAAGGAACAGCTGGAATGCTTCTGTCTTGACTCTTTCTGGACCTTGGGATACTCTGATTGCAGTAACTACACCAATGGGGAGAAAACATCCATTTCCAGTTGGGAAGGCATGCTCAAAGGGTTAATATATTTGCAGATAATAGGCTTAGAACAGTTAGAGTCTAAACATGTAGGAAACACTGATGAACAAACTGAATTGGGTTTTGTTTAGGTTCCCCCCTCGCCCTCCAAGCTACAAATGCAGAATCACTCTGAAAATCAGTGTAAGAGCAGGGCCTCAGAACCAGAACCCTTCTGAGCAGTTTATTTCTACACCAGACTCAAGTGAACTGTACATTCACTTGACAACTTTGACACTCTCACACTGACCAAGTGCAATAAACCTTACTCAAGTCTAAGTTCACAAGGTTTCAGTCAGGGAAAATGAAAATCACTGCAGCAAGAAGGCACAAGCACAGAGTTTGCTCTCCAGAAAAGATACAAACTGACCTCATCTGTTCTACACCATTTTTATTGTCCTATACCACGTACCCAGGACATTATCAAACCTGGGACAAATTTACTCCTACTTTTGAGGCCCAATTTACATCCCTACATCTCTCTACATTTTGCAGTTCTTCAAAAGGACCCTTCAAAGAACTGAGGTCTAAGTCTTACAACTTCTCACTTCTGTTCTGGTTTAAGGGAAAGGAAGGAAAAGCACTGTCCTGCAGAAGGAAAAGAGCAGGAAACAAAGAGAAGTCAGAAGACCTGAAAGGAGTAAAAGAGGAACCTGCTTATCCCCACCTCATAAAGCAAGAACAATGCCCAGGTATCACAGTGACTGGCATTCAATATATAAGACAATGGATTAATTAACCATAATCATGGCCAGCCAGCATATGTTAAAAGGTCACCTGATACTAATGGTGAGCAAGACAAACTGAGCTGCTTAAAAAAAACACTGTCATGAATAATTTCTCAGGGCTTAGCAATTCTTCATGCTTCTGTAAATTGCTCTTCTCCATTATGGTTGAAAAGCATTCTGCTAATTATTAATTGGATAATGATTTGTTTCTATCACTAATTCAATAAGGTGTTCAGAAGTGCATTTTGGAAGTTCCCAGCTCTAGAGACCATAAATATCTTGTCTTCCTGTAACCTTGGAAGACAGGTCCCAGGTGATGCAAGTGGAGCCTATGGAGCTTCTGCCCATTTTTAGTCAGTCTTTGCCCAAAGTCACTGACCAGCCTCTGACGTGGGCCCTGTGCCAGGGCAGTGCCACAATCATTTTTGCTCACATAAAAAGCTGAAGACAAGAAAGTGAACAATATTCCCCTGAAGCTACTACTCCCTAGTACCTCCCTAAGAGAAGCCAGACCATTAAAAATGCCACATAAATATCACTGACAGAAAACAGGCTTCAAGGTTATTTAGAAAAGCCCCACGCATAGACAACCTCCCTTTTTTAATAGTGATAAAAACCCTGAGTTTCTCAAAAGAGCAAGTCATGCCACAGGCAAACCCACCTTCCAAAACCCAGCAGCTCCCTTTTTGCAGCAGAAAAGGTAATGTGGGGGAAAGGTATACTACTCCTCCTTCATGGGCCACAGAGGCATAATCAATTGGTACAAAAGCACATTGTTGAAACACAAACCATGGAAAGCTGCTTTATGAACCTGTGCAGCCAGCTGGAACAGCCATCAACAGCTGCAAGAGGAATTCACTCCAGGAATGAATCACTTCATTAAGGTGGAGGTTTTTTTCCTTTTATTACACATGGCTCAGGCTGCTGATCCCCATCATGAGGACCCTCCAGAGAGCTGATTTCTCTGCTCCCTTATACCCTCAGGAGCACTCATGGTGCCCACTGTATGACTTAATCTCCTCCTGAGACATCATTTCTCCCCCTCCCATCACACAGCTCATCAGCAGTCTTCCAAACTGCTACATCCTGCTCCATGGTGTCCCAAGGCTTTTGGCTGTAAGTCAGAGAGCAGCAGTGGTTTGGGGGCAGCCCAGCTCGAGATTTTGCTCCTAAAATAAAGGCTTATGTCTGTGATAAGTGATAGGACAAGGGGGAATGACTTCAAATGCACAAAGATCAGAGCTAGACTCGATACCAGGAAGAAATTCTTAACTGTGGTGAGAACAGCACAGGTTTCCCAGAGAAGTTGTGGCTGCCCCATCCCTGGAAGTGTTCAAGGCCAGGTTGGAGGGGGCTTGGAGCAACCTGGGATAGTGGAAGGGAGCTGAAATGAGATGGTATTTAAGGTCACCTCCAACTTAAACCATTCAATGAACTGCATATCATGGAAATTTGGAAAAAACACCCAAATGGAATGACACATCCTGCTCTCCCTCATTTTAATTCTGCCCTCTTTCTGATATAGGCTACTTGATTATACAAGAAATGTAAGTGGACAGCACCCCAAGAAGCAGGGACGTGAAAATATACTCTATGAATTTATGAAAGTACACTCTGTGAATCTGAGCTTAACACGGGCACATAATTGCAAGGAGGAGACCACTGGCTGCTGAAGCTAAGCCTGGCATGAGGGACAGCAGGTGACATCACAGGCATTTTGTAATTAAATATAATTATCTCTAGAAAATTGCAAATTCCTTCACTGAAAACAACCATGCAAACCTCCAAACTTAGTGAAAGGGAATAAAAATTTCTAAACAGGTAGAAGCAGAAGTAGGAGATATCTTCAAACAAAATGCTGATTGGAATAAATATACCTCCTCCAGAGCTTATATTTTTATGGGGTTTTCAGGGAAATAAAAGAAATGCCTCTGGTATTCTGGCACTGTAGCCAACTTCAGCCTTCCTGTGCTTCATTTCCATTGCAGAAATGTCTGCAGACCCTCACACCGAGGAAAACCTCAGTATTAAAGAGCAATAAGAAGATATTCAAATAACTGCATTCAACACCCAGGGCAAATTTGTGAGAGCTATTCCAGCAAGCACACACCTGGGATAAGCTCCACCATGAGCCACGGAGTGCTATTCCCATGTGCTGTGGGCTGTTCTACATCTCCTTACCCGAGCTGCTACAGCGAGATGGCTCCACCAGTCTGCCGCTCCCGTCGTAGCAGGCGATGGCTCGCAGCCGCACGCCCTGGCCACACTCCCTGGCCACTCCCTGGGATGGCATTCCCAGCTGCAGCTCGGATGGGCCCCCTCTGATAATGCAGTCAGACCAATTTCCATGGGGCTGGGAGGTGAACGTCTCGCAGGGGCACGGCTCTGTCTCAACTTGAGGATAAACTTCCGTGTTCTGGCATTTGTCTCGCTTTCTGCTTCGCCCTGTTCCAACCACAGAAATCGGCGCGTTAGCTCAACATCTGCTGCTCTTGATAACAACACGTCACATTATTTATACTTGCATGAATTCAACGCATTAGAACCAAGACAATCTGAATGTTAATATTCAGGGATGTTTCTGAAGCATCTATTAGCTGCTGCCAGTGCTCTGGCGTGCAAGGACAACGTACTTATCTCCAGGGGCAACCAGAGAACTTGGAAATACTGTTCTGATGGGTAGATCAAGGAGTAAAATACAAAGTCTTACTCTAGAAATGGTCTGCCCAGAAACCGCTTTGTAATTTCATATAATATCATTTTCCTCTAATTATCTGATAGAAATAAATTGATTGTTTTGTCTCTATTTGTTCTCAATCAATGGTTGCCAGGACAACTTCCGGAGAACCCTAAATTAGCTACAACTTCTTTGAGATTTCTTTACAAATTAGTTGAAGATGAGCTGTGCACACAAACCATGCTTTGAAGAAAACAGAAAAAGATAATCCTCAGTAAATTATTAGTGCTGGGAAGCATTTCAATGGTTGTGTTTGCTTTTATGTTTTCCTTTCCTCTGTTCCTTCAACAGGTTTTAAAAGAAAGCTCTTTCAGAAGCTTTAGGAAGCAGCAGAAGCATCCAAATAAACCCACAGTACAGCTCTCTGCAATTGCACTCTCCATGCCCTCCTCCTGCAGGACTTCAAGGCATGAGAAGGGGTCCCCAGTACAAGAAGAAATAACGCAAAAAATAGAGTTCAAGCTCCCTGCATCCCTACAACTGCTCAAGGGAACAAATGTCTGTACACAGCCTCTAAAGATAAAAATCAATGCTCTTCTTGGCACAGGTCAGCCAGCATGCTGTGGAACAATCTTGATGCTGGCTGAGCTCAGGAATGTCTTTGCATTTGGCATCTACACAGAAGGGAGGATTCATCTTCATCAACAAACTGCATCTGTATGCCATCCTCAAAATATTCCTTGGGAATCTTGGATGCACTAAAAACACTTTTGCAGAAGGTTTTTAAAGCTTTGATCCCAGAAGAAATGTTTTCTCTTCATTGCACACAAATAAGATACTAAAACCAAAAGACAAGTTATATAACTCAACAACCCCCTTTCCAGCCTGGAACCAAGAGCCATTTCACCCCAGACAGGCTGGGTCTCATCAGTGCCTGTTTCCATACAAATATGTGCCTCCAAAGGAAAGGCCCCTGACTGCAGACCCTTAATATCACCATCCTTCAAGCCCCTGCTCTTTCAAAATTGTACTGCCAGAGTTCGGGGGAATGTAGAATTTGCCAGCACAAAGGGATGCAAAAAAAAAAAATTCAATTAGTGCCAGCATCTTTATAGTTTGGTAGATAAATCTATGTTTACATTTTAATGTATATATTCATGAGGAAATGCAGGTACAACTCTCCATACTTCAAGGAAGTCTTTTAAGAGACTTTAACTAGATGGGGAGCTCTCCAACTGCATTTCCAGCCTTTTCTCTTTGAGAAGCCATGAGGAGCCACAAACTCTGTATGTTCAGTTGTGTGTTCTGCATTGTGTTAGTAAACATGGGAATTTGGGATTTGCCCTTGTTTTGCCATCATGACACGAAGCACAACAGACTGAGGTAAGGATGATAATAATCTCATACTTATGTGACTGGGTTTTTTTCCATCTTGCCCTGCCATCTGTTTTGTTGGAATCTTCCCCCTAAATGAAGTTGCTATGAAAGCCCTATTTTAAGGGGAAAAGTGACATTGATCCCATACTTTTCACACAGAAATATTTTTAGAATTAGTGGTAGTGATATTTTTATCATTTTTACAGACTGCTTTAACGATCGCTGCTAAAAATACCATCTCCAAAATTTTCTGAGGCCACAAATACATCAATTAAATCGAATTTTCTTTTTTAATTACACTAACAAACGTTATATATATTAAAGATTATCAGGTAATACATACTGTACATAAAAATTATAGGAAACATTAAAAATATAGAAAGTGCTTTGTATCCATAATACAGTGCATTAACCGACTGTATTAATTAACTGAAGACTCACCTGAAAACTGTGTTTTCATTATAATGACTTTGAATTTTGATGTGTTCTGTAATAAGTCTTTCACTTAATTAATGACTAATTTTATACGTAGAGTCAATGACGAATTACAAAGTAAAATGAATTCTACTATTAAAATTGAGTGGAGGGCAAGCAAATACTTAGCAAACAATTAGAAGATTTCCACTAAGTGACATTATCAATGAACTCTTATAATGAAGCCAAAGCACTCACTTGAGCACAGACACACGCAGTTGATGAACAAGAGGTACAATTCATGCACACTTACAGAGAGGTGAAATGCAAATGGATAAAGGTCTCTTAACATCACAAAATACTTCTGAAAATAGCATTTTCCTTAATATTTGGACTGAGTTCCTGAAGATATGATTTTTTCAAGACTTTTGTCTACCTCTATTTTTCAAGAAGCATTTATGCAAATACAAGCTGGCACCTGTCTCACTGAGTTCCCCTTTTGAGAGGGGGCCAAACCAAAGCCAGGGTCTGATTTGGATGTCCCTTGCTGCTCTCTGGGGTGTTGTCATGTCCCCACCTGGGACACTCACTGCATGTTCACCACCTGCTTTTCAGGACACCTTCACTGGCCACGGGCTGAGACCACGAGCTCCATCCTGGCAGCAAAAACGGAACCCAGCAAGGTCGGATGGGAGAGACTGGTGGTGGTTGGTCACAAATGCAGGTGAGGAGACAAACCAACAGAACCTGGGCATTACAAATCATCTTTGGTCCACTTACTTGAACAGATCTCCCTCTGACATAGAGTAAGAAAGGGGACAGGTAGGGCTATACGCTTTTGTAACTTGCACAATGTTCATAAAGAAAAATCAGATTTAGAACTACCTGTAAGTAATTATTCCTTATGTTTTACATATTTTTTGTAAGATCAGGCACCTATTATTTTGCTGGGGAGCAAGCATTTCTCCTACTATAAAAATACAGGCACTGGTATAGAGAACACTTCAGAATATGCTCTTTGCCAGAAACTGCAGAGTATTGTATAATACTGGAGTTTTATGTGAAAGAGAAATCTTTATCCTTTAATGAGCCACACTGACAAATGGCAGCTTGAAACCAGTATAAATGTATGCTGTAATTGTTTGTTAGTAAAACACACAGAACATTCCAGCAGTAACAAATGGAGTAGGAAGACAGCCATGCAGCCAAGGACAAGTGAGTCTAGGAGGAAGGAGCAGTGGTGGCCACCACATTTTGCTGCCCTTCAGATCCCAGCTTTTATCTCAGCAGATATTCTTACAGCAATTTTAGCACTCTACTCCACAGACAAAATCTTTGAAGTTTCACCCCTATAAAAGGAGCAAACTCAAGCCAGGTACATATTAGCTCTCAACCACAACACAGAAACATGAAAAGATGTGAGTGTTGAGAAGAACAATAACAGCAAATTTCTTGTAAACCATGTAAGCACAGTATAATTCATTTTTATTTAACTATGCACGGGGGGGAAGACAACTCCCAGCAAAACATGCAGTTCCAAACTATTCATGTTAAGGAGTTTTAAAGCTTTTCAGTTTGGTCAGCATTCAAATAACATAATAACAAACCTCAACAGCAAGTTTGGAAGACTGATCCATCAAATGGTTCGAACCGGTGAGTTTAATGAATACATGTAAAAGATCAAACAAAGCTGCTCTAATCATACTGGGTTTTCTTTATTCATGGTATTAATTTGCCCTGTTGAACTAGGGCATACTGCTGAGCCCCAAACTCCCAGTTTTAAACTTCCTCCAGAAAAGCACACTGATTTGTACTCTTGTATATGTATTTTCTGCATGCTTCCCAGATTAACAGGTCAGATAAACTTGCACAAAGCCTGGTCACTGGTTCATTTGGTTTATGTCTAAAACCTTTCCACCAGCAAGTTTTTCTGCACTGCTCCTGTACTGGAATGTGTATAAGGCTGGCAATGATCAGTGCCAGATGAAAAACCAATTAAGGATGTTCTGTCTGGATTTTCCCACCACTCCAACACTCCAGAGGCATTACTCCCAATCAGACAAATATTGTAAATGATTTTACCTGTGAGCGACCGCCTCCTGCTCCTGGTTGTGTCACAGTCAGAGGAGCAGGCTGTGAATTTAGACCAGGGGGTGAAAGTGCAGTCATCCTTGCAGGGAATGAGGCACTCCTGGACCAGGGCTGGCATCGCTCCTGCCCAGCGCACGCAGTCCCCGACGGCGGCAGAGCCCCCCTGCTCTGACAGGCACGTCACAGCTGCAAGCAAGGGCACAGAAATCCTTATGTTCTCACATATATATATTGTATTACACTCTGGGCAGTCAGTCCTGGTGTTCTGTGTGAGATTCTCCCTCCCAGATTAACAGGATAAAGCTGATTTGGTTTTAGGGCATTGTTCATGTGTCACGCAGTGAAGCTTCACAAAACCATAAAGACTTGTTCTTATTTGACCAGTGTGTTATCTAAATGATGATATAAAGTCAATATTCTCAAGGAGGCAGTCATTTTAAAGGTTGTGGGGACACTTTGACCAATGATACATTGTACAACCAAGCACAAAAACAGGTAACTCTGTGGCCATGTGCCAGAAAACATATTTGGTCGAGGCCAGGATTCACAAGCTGTGATCCACTTGCTACTTGTGGAATTTAAACTGCTTTAAAATGGTAAAAAAAAAAAAGTCCCTAAAAACTATAAAAAGAAAGCTTCTTTCTCCAAAATGATCATTTTTTCCATATTTCAGATTAAGGGAATGACTGAGCAGATGCTACAGCTAAATGCTTCTTGCAGTGAGGTTTAAGTACCAGGTCTGGCCCCTACATATTGAGCTCCCTAAATATTGTGATACTTCCTATATTCTCCCACTTTGTCTGTTGTCCTTTTTTAGAACTAATAGTTAATTTTTCACGGTGGATATTGGTACTGTATAGCCATGACAGAGAACAAAAGTATTTAATGTATGAATCTGAGTCACAGGAAGCCCAGGATAAAACTTGTTAAATTCAGTGAATTAATAGTAAGTAATTATAATAAATAAAAATAGCCTGCACATCATGGAGTCTTTCATTTCATTAATAATAATTAATTCTCATAAAACCTCCAAGATTATAGGCTATTTATATCCTCCAGTGTAGGTTAAACAAAGCAAAGGCAGGTCATGACTTGATTAAGGTAATAAACTCAGGGACAGAGTAATGAACTGAATTTGGCCTTGAGATTTTAGTCATGTTGGGCTCTCTGATTCTAGTCAAGTCCACACATTGTATCATAAAGCTACTAAGATGAAGTTATTCAATATAAATTTTATTATTTAACTTTAACAACCTGTGATATTATTTTATGACAATTGCTAAATAATTCAGGGTTTTGAGGCTGCATATATTTTCCTTGTTGCCAGCATTTAATGTGAGCAAGAGTGCATGAAAAGAAAGGTAAAAAGAACTCTGTTTTCTTACAGTTAAAGGATTTACTGGGGTGTAACTCTGCAATGAATACACAGGATTTTTTGGGTTTGAACTACAGCACTGTATGGGAAAAAGGAATTTGTTGGCAATCACCTGGAAATAAAAAAAAAAACCCATCTTATTAAAATATAATTAGATTCTATGGGAAAAAAAACCCAGCATTTTGAAGAGCATGCAAAAGGCAAGCAATTGTTAAAAGTCTCTTTAGACTCAAGTGACAGCAAATCAGCATATTAATAACCACCTCTAAATTGCTGATCCTTGCCTTTCATTTCCAATCCTGTGACCCTTCCTAGCTCCCAACTCCAGCTGTGAGGCTGGGAGCCCTCCCCTCCTCAATTACAGGACAGAGGTCACTGCTCCTCGTGGGGGCACGGCGTAATGGCCCTCTTCAGGAAGGTTAAACAAGTGAGAGACTCTGGTGACCAAGGTCTGTGTAGCCTCATTACCTTCAGCAAGGACACCCCAGGTTTGGCCACACAGCTGTGACCATGTGAGTGTGGCCAAGGGGATGCAGAGCATCTCCTCAGCATCCGACAGGGACACGAACATCGTCCTCCACTGCAGCCCCAAGCAGCAGGAATTGTGATTCCAGAGCAAACCACCCCACTGCAATGCTCACTGGGAGCTGGCAGAAAAGCACAGCTCACTCCTGACACTATTAATGATGTCAGGACCAGTGATGGAAGTTCTAGGTATGGATGTTAAACCAGACATCCCATTGCTGTCATCAGTTACTGCCTCACCATCCCATCTTCTGCACTAACAGCCACAACTTTAAGCATACAAATAATTCACCAACTTCACTGAGCCTATAATGGTGCTAAAATATATATATATATCTAAGGACATATGAAATCAGGGCAAATATTTGACAGAGATTAAGGAGATTAAAGAAATTATTGACAATAGAAACATGAGAGAGAAAAGTTAAATTAAAAAAACAAATAATATAATGGATTAGATATGTATAAGCATGGAGACAAGAAGGGGCTGAAAAGAATATTTAATATATATTCTGATATATACTCTGATAAGAGACATAACACCTAAAGGAGGGGAGGAGGAAGATCTCCTGTGACTCTTGCTACACACTTAAAACTGGCTTGAGGTGAGCTGCATGAACTGCTAAAACAAACAAAATGATAAAGCAAAAGCCCATTACAGTATTTTAACAGACTGGGAAGGGGCAAGCAGAAAGCAGCAGAGATGAAGGACCCAACTCCAGTGGTTCCATCAGAAACCAATCCCCTCATTTCTGCTTCCTGCAAACTTCCCAGTTTACTTAGCTTTAACTTCTAAGAGAAAAATATTTTCATATACAGGCACTTCTGGAAAGAGAATGAGAAAAATTTGTTTTCAGTGAACCTTCAGGAAAGTAAAATTATTTATCCTCAGTGGTTTCAAACTACTGATTGGTTTGGCTCATATGTGGTTTATGCTGCATAAAAAATATTTCCCCTTAATCCTCAGTTCTGTCACAATGGTTTTAAATAAACTCATACCGCAAAGCTATTTCTGTTATGTCAACATTTCTTTTGTTTTTTCAAGTGGGATAACCCCCAGAGAGCAAATGCAGTCCATTTGTAGTCCTATGCACTGAGAAAAAAAAAATCAGAGTAATAAATCCCTCCTAGCCATAACGTGTGATTTCTACCATCTCTGCAGCATTTAAAATGGACACAAACATATGACTAAAACAGCTAATAATCAGACACATCCAGATAAAAGCTTTCAAATTATAATATTGATTCCCATGAAGAGAGAAAGTGCAGGATTTCCTCTTGAACTCCTGCTATTTTTTTTTATTACCACCAGTCAACCCTACCAACCTGGAATGAAACACTTGGAGCCAAACTATGGCATGACATTTAAATGCAGTTCCACTGATATAAAAAGAACTGCTCTCACAAAAAAAATCAAAACCAAAACACTTTCTCTGGTAATGACAAACATGAGATCGTGAATTAAAGGGAAAGGTAGCTAGGTTTAAGAGGCTGAAAGAAAGTAACCTTTTTTTCAGGGATGGGCTGGAATTGTTTAGCAGTCGGTGTGGATGCACCTGTGAAGATGCCAACACAACACAGCAACTAATATGAGCAATGAAAATAGCTGCAGATGCAACTGCTTTGCTTCAAGGCTTAAGTCAAGTGTTAAATGTAGAGCCTGGGGAGCAAATTTCCCTTTCTGCTACAGGGCCCTGCCAGGAGACTGAGCAAGGACTGCTAAGGGGATATTCAGTGTGACAGTCTCTGTCTTCTGGCTTTGCATTCCCACCCACAAGAGTGTGTCTGTGCCAGCATCTCAGCATATGGCACACACAGCATATGGGAGCTGCATTCTGTAACTACATTTCTCCTAAATTGAAAGTAAATAACAGACACTTCTCCTATAAACTTTTAGATGGTGAAATCAAATGTTTGTACACTGTCAGACTGCAGAGGCACCGAAGGCATCCTTGGATGATGTTACATCATCACCAAAGCAGGGTGTCAGCATCAGACTGAGGGGACTCAGGTGCTCATGCCTGGCTTAAGAGCATTGGAGATGATCCTAACAAAAGGAATTGTAGTGAGAATGAAATAGTACAGGCACAGCACTGCCTCCAATAAGGAAACATAACATAAATTTAATTCCTCTTAAGTAAAAATCCAATTACAGACAGCCTCTGTAATCATATTCATTTACCAAAGTTACAATCAATCCTCCTTTAAAAATGCATTCCAACAGATTCCAAAGGGTAAAAAGCTAAAGACTGAGAGTATCAACTATGAACTAGTAAAATTATATTGTACCATGGCACTTTCAATTTGAGAAAAGTAAATTAGTGTTTTCAAAAGTCTGGAATTAAATGTCATTAGAACATCTGAAAACCATGACTGATAATTCCAGGAAGGTACACTCAGGCCAAACACTAAAACTAAAGTTATGCAGTAGTGCAAATGAAATGACTGGAATTAGTACAGGAACAATAGGATGAGCTATGAGGCTAGACAAGAGCTTTAATGCCAAGAGGTGTAGGCAAAATAAGGTCATAATCTTCCCTGTCTTCAAATTCTAAGAATTGTTGAAAAATCAAAGCCAGCGTGAAAAGTCAAAGCAATTATTTTAATATAGCTATTTATCCTCTTGTTCAGAAAAATCCTCACTTCTGTTGCATAATTATTATTGGTATCCCTCAATGTAATGAGATAACACATCATTGCTTACACATATCACTACTGGTAAAGTAGTGATAAAAGAAGTTAAGGAAGAATATATTAGAAAATTAAAGAATAAAATAACTATAAGACTTGCTCACTGTAAGTACAGTCCCATAACTCATGATGACTTCATTTATTTTCTATGTTGATGCTCCTTCATACTTAGAAGAAGTTTCTTCAGAATCCCAGGTGGAACATTTCCACCATTATTGGTATGTTAATGCAACCCCTGATTACAGCAGGCCAGAAGCACACAGAATAGAAGACATAAGATAAAGCCCTGCTGAGACTCAGGTTGAAGTTTAAAGTCCTGATTCCAAAAGGACATAAATATACACTTAACCCCATCCCTGTGGCAGCCCCCTTGGATGCAGCAGCACTCCCTGCCATGAAGTGTGTCCAAAGTCTGGACTTACAAAAACACACCATAAGAAAACCATAAAAAGTCTGAGGAAAAGAATAATTAATGCCAGGAAGGACATCACAGACATAAATCTGGTACAAATAACTGAGGAAGAGCTGGGACAACTAGTTATTCAGCAGGAAAACTGTCTCTGAGGTCACCAGTTCCCCATTCTGTAATTATTAATGATATTGACAGAAGTGCTAAAGGGCTGACAAATGCCACCAGGCAAACAGAGCACTGAATAAACACAGATCCCAACTAACAGGCTCTATAAACAAACAAGGGGAGCCTGAGATGAGCTTGGGATGCAATAAAGATGGTAAATACCAACTGAAAGATAAAGGAAAGCAACTGAAATGATTTGCATGAAAAGGGGTCAGGGAAGAAATGGGCAGAAAAGTCGGGTGCAGAGCATTAGCATGGAGAAGAGATTGTAATGGGAAAGGGCAGAAGTTTGGGATAGAATTAGAAGGGAGGGAAAAACAGCATGTAAAACTGTGAACATCCTTCTCAAGCTAAAGGTCCATGTGGTAACTGCTCTTTAGGCTGGTTTTTCTCTACAGCCTTCCCACAGTAAGATGTGCATGGGGTTAATGTAGGCACAAAAGCCTCCCATCCACTCTTGAATGCCCTCTCCTCACTATGCTGTGATTTTTTATTTTTTTTTTTGGACAGAGAGCATTTGAGCCTGTACTAATTGTTGATATTAAAATAGTGCTATAGATGTGTTACATGATGTGACAAAACATAAGTACTCTAATGTTCAGTACATAATAAATAAGCTGCAGCTGAGGGCCAGCAAGGTGGGAGGGCACCTCCAACATCATTTAATGCCTTCAACTGGACTCTGTTCCACCTAAAATAATTCCTCAGAGTGCAATTTCTCTTTGATACTCATGGATGAGGTGATCAATTATTTGGTTTGGAACACAGGATCTGAACTGCTGTAAGAGCTGAGCTGCACATGTCAATTTTGCCAAGCCGTGTGACCTGAGGTTTTATTTTTCCTCATCTGTGAACCAAAACTGCCCACTGTTTGAGGAGGAGCAGGAGAGAAGTACATTGCTGTAAAGCCCATTCCTCCTCCCACCCACACACTGAATGCAGAACACAGGACTGATATATTAATGTTGAGCACTATTTCTATACAAGTGTTTTCTTACTCTAAGTGGTTTAGATTCTGCCAGGCCAAGAAGGCAAAATAATATGAGCTTTTAATGTTTCAAATTTACTTTGTCCAGAGAATAGCTGCAATCTGAGTGCTTCTACATTATGCAATCAGTCTAAAGAATCTTTCACAATTTTTCCCTTTTCCCCCTAACATTATTATAGGTTTTCAATTGCTTTTACTTTCATTTTCTATTAAAAAGAAAATCAATGGAAGTGCATTAGATGATTAATGATAGAAATTATGCTCTTTTCAGAGAACATAAAATACAAAAACATGTTAATTTTTTTTCCTCCTTCTGTGGCCCACAATTACCAAAATTACTCGAGTTCAATTTCTTTGTAGCGCCTATCATCAAGTTATATTCAAGATGAATTATTTATTGCACAACTTGAAAATAAGACTAAGCCATCCTGCTATAAATACACGCATTGAGATGACAGTAAATACAGAGAATCAAACATGCCAAATAACACGAGAGAGAGAGAGAGAAAATGGAAAACAAACACAACATTACAGTATTTCTAGTAACTCAAGATGGAAAATTACTTAGCTGATTAAGCAAGCACTGACTTTCTTTGCAGTGAAGCACAGACACTAAATCCAGAACACAACACTAACACACCCACATATTCACAACTGCCCCAACATTGGATTTAAAATATGATGGTCCAAGGTAACACCTCACGACTTGAGTCCACCTTTCCTCCTCAGCTCCCCATTTCCCAGCTGTGGCTCTTCTCATTTTGGTATTCCAAACTCACACTGCTCTTGCCCCCTTGCTCACAACTAGCAGCTAAAGCTACTGGGACATACACAGGCCCTTCAACAGCTTTTCAACTCATCCTAATCTACATTCCCCTCATGGAAACTGCTCTCAAAGTTTTCTTAAATACCAGTGGATTTTGTATATATGGTCCTGCATAAAACTTTCCACTCTAACTATCACTTTTCTACCATAAAAAATAGATAAGAATACTAAATGCTTTGAGGTCTGAAGTCTGGCTACTCATCTCCAGTCTAAAACTGATAATGCAACTGAAATTACTTTGACTGAAACTAATAAAAAAGCATACTCAAATAATTCATGTTATCTAAATTAAGTATCTTTCAGCCATCATACAATATTGTCCACCTCATGAGAGAAAAATAAAGATACTGGACTTGAGATTCAAGGGTCAGCACAGTGTAAGCACAGTAAAGACACTGTACTTAGATTAAAGGTAAGAGAGGCAGAAAGAGAATGTGAAAAATTTCCCTCCCACAGCCTTGAAAAATGAAATGTTTGAGGGTATTCAGGAGATTTACCCAGTGGGAAAACTAATTATGCAGAAGGGAATCCCAGTAAGAGCAAAGTCATACTCTGATGTGTGGGAGTTCCATACATATATACATAATACATAAATCATCCATCCAGAATGGCTTTTCCTACTTTCTCCCAAACATTCCTACTGTGCGGGGAAAAAGTGTTTTTTGGAAACCCTATGTCAAGGAATCCAATCTTCAGCAGAATAAAAAAAAAAAAAAAGAGAAACCCAAATCCCCCAGAAGAGACAAACAGTCCAAGAAGGCTGTATTTCTAAACTGGGCATACAAAAGACCCTGATTTCCATAAGCATTAGGAGTGGTATTCCCCCTGGCTCATGCTAAATGAACTTTTTCCTGTGTGAATGAAGCAGATCCAATAGCTTAGCCTCTTAAAAATAATAAAAATAATTATACCCATCTTCCCTCAGATTTCCTGTTCAGACCATTCTCACTGCCAGTACATTCCTTTTTACTTCTCTTTTGAAGCTAACAGATCTAAAGGGACTATTTGTTTTTTCCTTCTAGCCTCTTAAAAACAAGGCAGAAGATCAGAGAAGATGCAAAGGGAGATATCTTAGAGGACTTTGTGATTTTCATGCAATGATCTTCTCTTCCTTTCTTATAGACAGAAGAAAATAGAAACATTTCTTATTTGGCTGCTGCTCCTCATCTTAAATTTGCACTAAATTGTTATAATTGAGGGGGGGTTATAAAGCAGATTGTATTCCTGCTGAAACAATGGGAAAACTCACAGTTATTTCAACAGGAAAACAACAGATCCTATTACATTTTAATGATTCTTCTATGAATAAAGCTTTTGTTTGCAAGCATTTGTCTCTAAAGAAATTACACAATCCAAACACTGATCACAAGAGGATCGTTCATGTATAGCAGATGCAACATTTGGACACAGAAAGTTTTCTATAATGATTCCTTTACCACTGGTTCAGATCATACAATTGATGGTTTACTTAACTGAAAAAAAGCAATCAAATGCAAAAAATAATTAATATAATAGAACATAAATTGCATCAGACTCAGAAATAGTTTACACCCTGATGAAAGATTATCAGTATTAGTAATCTTCATTCCAGGCAACCACAGCCTGGGACACTGCACTATGCACTATGCTGCATTTTCTTTTATTACAGTCTTTCCAGTACAAATCATTTTAATCTTGGCTATAATAAATCACCAGTTAGACTCTCAGCTTATACCCTCTTTTCACCTGTGAAGTTTTGTTCATCTTTGTTGGAGCTCAAAGCAGTTTCTCCCATAAAATTGCTCTCTGTGTGAATCTCTCTTGATGCAGAAGGTTTCTGCCAACTGTCATTACAAGATCAGAGGTTCAAATTGAGGAGCACTTAAAGCAGGGGAAGGTCATCTTTGGAAATTAAATTGGAATAAAATTTTGTAGAAGTAGAGGTGGCTATTCACACTGTGCCACTGCAACAGTGGACCCACATTTACCTCACATGGTCATTTGAGAGTGGCTGGGCCACAAGGATTTATCATCAGCTTCCACCTCCTAAAAGAGCAGAAACTCTTCTCACAGCCCTGCCCACACACAGCAGCAGCAGGGGCAATTCAATTGTGCTCTCTGGGGAGAGGCAGGACCCAGCCAGGGAGGGCATCACTGAGGAGCACACCCAGACCTGAGCCTGCCTCAGTGACACAAAGCTCAAAGGAAATCTGACCCTTCCTTCCCTGAAAAGGGAACAAAGTTTATCTCCAATCATGCCCAGAACTACCACTACCCTTAAAAACAAGGGAACACAACCAGAGGGACTTCCAAAATTTCCCAAAGCGGTAATTATTTCTTCCATTTTAGAACAAGTTATTTAGGAAATAAAATTCAATGCAAAACCAGTGGAATACTTTGAAAATCCATCAAGATTCACATCACACTTCCTTTCCAGAAGCGAGAACTGATATTTGGAATTTTAACTGTGTATTTCAAAGAAACAGTAAATAGCAGCTTTTTAATTCATCAGAAGCCCAGAGGAAAGGGAACTTTCCATACAAATGTGCTGTACTTGGGAGAACAACTCTTGCTGTTGCTATAATGAAAGTATAAATACAGCATAGCAGGAATTCATAGTAATTTGTTTCTATGAGCAAGTTTGACATGGCACAGGCAAATAAATTCAGATTGTACAGCTACACAGAAGTGAGACATTCTCTGAGCTACTGCACTGGCATTTTGCCTTCCTCCATCATTCATTGCATCAGACCTTTGTCTCAATTTCTCTCTAAACCTTTGTCTTGTCCTGTCAGAAGGCCCACGCTCCAGGGTTATATCTTATCAGTTAATTAACTTCTAGAATGGAAACGCAGCAAAAATGACTATATAAACTTTTGCTCATATATATCAAAGCCAGTGTCAACCAGTGTGGTTCCTGTGTACCTAATCCAGGAGACTTATAATAAAATCTCATCTTCCATTTACAGCCTGAGGCAATAGTAGGTCTTGCAGAGAGAAATGCGAAGTGATGAGGTTTAGTAGAGCAATAACATTGCTCAACAGTTTAAATATTGGTCTAGCTACTGAACTTTATGCCAGGAGGTTCTGGCATTACATTATTAAATGCCAATATTTCATCCACGGTCTTCACCTAATCAGAATAATGCATAATTCATTTCAGAAAAAAAAAACAACCTTGCCATTTAAAATATTTTTCCTTCCCCCACCACCCCCCCCAAAAAACCCCTTGAATGTAACACTACTTTTCAACAGATCAAGGCAGCACTAATGGGGAAGTATGGCCATTGTGAGTGTGCATAATATATGAGTTCTTCACTGCAAATTAACAAACAATTTAGCAACAACATGCTAGAAGCAATGAAAGTCATTGCCTTCATTCAGGCCTGTAAGGTTAGTGTCAACACGGAATAAGAGAGAAATTGATTAAGCTGGAAAGTTTGAAACAACAAATAAGAAAAAGGAGGATCCTTGGAGGCAACTTTGATTTTTTTTATTTTACTGACTCTTCACCTCACATCAGCAGATCTCACTGATGTGTGCTTAAAAAATGGGGTAAGAAGGAATTGAACAAGAGCCAGTTTTTGAAAACAATTTTGCCCACAGTTCAAAATTTCAGTGAAAAACCCAGCAGTGGAAAGGATGAAACACAGAAAAAGAATAAAGAATCTGAATGGGAATCTGACAGGCTGGGAGCATCCAACAGTCTCTTGCTCAACTCCAAGCACACCTCTTCCACCCAGAGAAGATCACACTCTCGAGCTCCTGACTCCTGGCATTCCAGAAAAGTCCTGTGATCCGGCATCAAGGTATATAGTTACACATCTTATAATTTACTGCCATTCTTGATTTTTTTAAATTTATTTTTTAAGGGCATTTTGAAATAGGTTTATTAAGATGCTTTCTAAAGAAAGCTTCACCAAGACCAGTTTTTAAAAGTCAAGAAAACTTCTTATCATTTTGTTTCAATAAAATGCAAGAGAACACACTGCAGATTACCATATAAGTACTTTTGATTTACTCCCCTTTTCAATGTGAAGACAGGCAATTCCCATATATAACTTTATTCCACAGCTGTGACCTTGACTTCTACCAAAAGTTCAACTATATGGGTATTAGTTTTGAGGCAAGATGAAGGAAGAAAGGAGTTCTCCCAGATAAGATAATAAACTGTCAGCTACAGTTTATGAAATACAACTGTTTCAGATAGATGATCTGATTTAATATATGTTGACTGTCAATTCAAAAATTATGACTCGGTCATTACGTAGCACAGTGACTACAGAGTTTGAATTACTTGTTTGTCTCATAAAGCATTAGGTGTGTGAGCCAAAGACATCCTCACAGCCTTCCATGTAAGGTTCCAAAGTAACAGAATAATCCTAAATTAAATTAAATACCACATATTGAAGGTGTATGGTTAACAAACACAAATTTGGACTTTGTCTAAAGGTAAAGGAAAGGTATCAAAAGTACTGTTGGTAGTTACTGATCACATCAAGATGAAAAAAAAGTTTTTCTCTAGTTGTTGAAAATCATAAAGGAATGCATAAAATGGCTATTTTAACTATTAACCCATTGTCCTAGGTACTCATACAACTGTAAAAATACAGTGAAGTTTAAAAAAAAACCCACCCCAAACCACATAATCTCCTGGGAATGATGAGAATTGTGTACTTGCATGAACTACATACACAGGATGTAACCTCCTTCTCTACTCAACTTAGTAAATGCAATTTTTTCTAATAAAAGGAAAAAAAGATGATCTACCAACACTGATGTGTCTATCAATAAATGATAAGTCTTGATGAAACTCCCATGTTTTCCAATACAGTAAAAACACAAAAAAACCCCGAGATTCATATGGTGCTCTGAACAGATTCTTGTATCCTATATTGTTCCATACAACAACAGCTTGTTTCACATTGTTACATAAAATTATTCTAAAAAACATAAGTGTTCACTGGAAGTAAGGACATGGGTTACATCTCAGTTAAAAGATGTAAGATTGGTAGTTCTCTCATAGCAAAAGGATGAGCAAAGATTGTGAAGAAATCAGGAAATGTTTAACTCTCTCATGTTTCAAATGCTTATCTACCTTTCTATTGTATAGGTTTAAAATGCAGTTTAATACACTTTCCATCACAGCTACAGTGTGAGTCTTCAGCAACAACCTCAAACAAACACATTATATAGAATCACCTCCCAAAATCAAATTATTCTTTATCAACCAAAAATCTGCTACACTTACAAAAACACTGAGGAAACAGCAGTCACCTGCTACCAGTATTAAACAACTCTTCTCAGAGTAAGTTACATGAGGAAATAAAAAAGTGGGACCTAATTTTTGACCCCCACAGGCTGCCCAATGTACCCACCCTGGGAAATACAGAGGCAGGGCCAGGTGGGACACCTAAATCCCTCTCCCAAACTGTGATGGCTCCTCCATCATCTTCACCCCACAGTTCATCTCAGATAACTAAGGTGTCACAACATTAATACATTTACTTAAAAACAGACTGAACATTTTTACACAGTTATCACATTAACATGTATTTTGGGGTGAAACTCTGTCACAGCCAATATTTAACAGGTGAATTCACATGACTGGAATAGTAACATAAGGGGGAACAGCACTTCTGTAAGGCCATGTAAATGATGGTGAAATGTATTTTATCTATAAATGCTACATCTTTTCCATCTTTATAGAGAATGACTGGTAAAATTTGGTGCGAGACAGTAAATTCCACTCACCATAGAGCATAAGCCATGAGCAGGAACCAATGGGGAACAGCTGGGATGGGCAGGTAGACAAATACATTAATATAAATATATTTGCATTAAAACTAAGTAAAGCATGCTGGAAAGCTGGGCTGACAGGGAAAAGAAAACTGAAGAAAGGTGCAGTTCAGAAAAAAAAAGAGAAAAGCCAAAGTGAAAGCTCTCCTGTGACGGAATGGGCACAACCACAATGGGGATAATCTGGGGTATGAGAGATCAGCTGAGCTCAGTCAAAAGCTATTCACTGCCCTTGGAACTACAACAACAAAAAGGTTAAAATTAGGTCGGGTTCCTGTGGATTAGCAGAAGGCTGCAGCACAAGCATGCAAAAAAAGAATTAGCAACTGGCATAAAAGGTAACAAAGGATCTGCCTGCAAATGTCCTGGAAGAAACCAGACACCCTCTACTCTGCCACCCACCCCCTGGAAACCTGGCCCAGGCCCTCACCACCCTCCACAGCCCAGGACAGCTGCATTCCTGGGAGTGGATTTCCTTACAGGGAAAGGGCTATCAGGGATACACCAGCTATTCCAAAAGTGTCTGTTCTAATGGATCCTGGCTCTAGCAAACTCAGAGGAACTCGATGTGTCAGAGGTGAACATCAGCTTCTTTTTGATTTGCACAAAAACAGTGGAACAAATAATCATCCAACAGGGACAGCTGCACCAAAAAAAAAGGAAAAAACTTAAATACATCAACTTTCACTCTGTGCTAGATTGATGGACACAGTGAAATAAAAAGGACAATGGCCTTATTTTAGAATAGTTTGTTTCCTTGAGGACAAAAATCCTAAAAATGCTCAGCACTGTGAATCCTAAATGACTTCCTTAGTAATTAAATTATATTGCATCAAAAAGCACAATGCCTTCAGGAGCTTGATGCGGATGTGCACACTCTAACCAGGAGTAACTGGGTATGCAAAGATTGGGGGGAGTTGACATAAAAACACATAGAATGCTTAGCACTAAAAAAATCTCTGAAATGGAATAGAGCCTTTTGCTTTATGATAATCTCTGACTATTCACCACTGTTTTATTACTGAATTTTGTTATTGTATCTGAATACAATTTGATTTTATGAGATCTTAAATATTACCTTTATAAACATTTCATGGGATGTTGACTCTCTATCTGCAAATTGCTTATTTGCTTATTGTATCTGTTCATTGATGCCACTGCAATAGCTTATTTTTGCATTAGCTTCTTTGTTGAGTCTAGTTTATCTTCTGAGCAAACCCTGAGATGAAATTTTTAATAAGAAATCCTAAAAAAAAAAATATATAACTGTAACTGTTAAAGACATTTTCCCTTATAGTGTTCTGTTTGCACCATAATTCAATCAGGGTGTTTATGCCAGGTAACTGAGATTTCAAGAAATTACTTTGTTTATCACTTAATCAATATGATTTGAGCAACCTAGAAAGATTTTTAAACAGTAAGCTAAATTCTGTTCCCTCCTCCTGCCACTTTACTCAAGTTTCAGACTTCTGCTCAATAAAGACTCTCCACACATCATTTCTTTTGCTTCTGCCATTCTGACTGTGCAAACTCAACAGCAATAAAAACCTGTGGCTGAATTCCATCTACAGAACACATTAACTAGTTTGCAAGTAATGGAAGATGACAATGACTGCACTGGGAGAAAATACAACAGGATCATTGGGCTCCCCTCATCAACCTATTTGACAGCTGTACTCGTGTACCCATCACTTATTCCACTGCAAGCCTGAACATTTACATTCCACAAAGCATATAATCAAATTTTATTCAAATTCAGCCCAAGAACTAAGTGCATTTAACTTCTGGAAACACATTAGGTGATTATTTCATTCATAGTAAAAATGTAATACTTGCAAAACCACAGAACCAACTGCAAATTGCTAATATGTTTCATTATTATTAAGTCTGCCCCTTGGAAACACCAGCAATTAGGGTCAAATGAAACTCCATAATCCCTCTAAATTTCTTTCATGGTTGCCTCCAGTATTTACAGTTACCTGTGAAATTCATCTAACAAGGAAAAGCATCTTTGAAAGCCTTCAGATAAGACAATTTGAGTAGACACATTTTGCCCTGTTTCTCATCAAAGCATTTAAAATTACAAAGTTTATGCTTTTATATCGGATTTGCAGAGTATTAACATTTAAATAAGCTTAGAAAAGGGGCCAGATATATAATCTAAACCCAAAAATTAATAAAAAAGCAGCCATCTTCCTATGAACACTACAATTAATCATTGTGATGAACAGAGAGGAAGCAATCCATCTCACCATGCCATAGAGCTGATGTAGCTCTTCTTTTCACACACAAGTTAATTATTATGAGCAGATGTGCTTAGATTACAGGAAAATTTGTACTCCATGAAACCAGGCACTGAAAGTATGTATTTATCTATGAAGCACAAATTTGTCCCTCTGTGTTTGGAGGTTTGTTCACATGCAACTACATCAGCAACGTGGCCTGCATGAAACCCATCCAATCTCACAGGACTGAGCTCTGCACTGCTTTTTGTGTGCTCCACTAAGCAAACATTTCAAAAAGGTACTGAAAAAGCACCTACTGGTCAAAGCAACTCATCACCAACAGGGCAGTTATGATCTGTCCAGATGCCTTGTGAAGGCTGACCTAGAACAGAAACTAGACAGAGCTAAAGAATAAAGTAGGGATTTATTAGGAGGCCTCAATGGATCCACCTTGGGCAGCACAAGAGCCCAGCCAGGGCTGCACCCAAAATGAACCAAAATGGTCACAAAATGCACAACCAGAGGTCTCTCACTTTGATCAGTTCTGCTCCATTTGCATCTTGGAGTTCATTGTCCAATTACAGTTTTAGGTTATGCAGTCCCATCCTTCTTGTTTTTCTCTCTTCAGTCCATGTTGTTTATGCTCTTGGGCCCGAGATCTGGATCATTTGTCCTTGGTCCCCAGCTAGAGAAGGAATTGTTTTGTCTCCCTACTCTGTGAAGAGAGCTCATCATCCCCTAATATGAAGTTCAGAACTACACACTAAAGCAGCACAGAATCTGAAAAATATAAAAGCTAAAACCTGAGGCATCAGTCCCACAAATTCTCCATCGTGCCCTGAACAGGGAATGTCTGTGACCACATCCTGTGTTCTGGGGTTAAAATGCAACAGAAGAGATAATCCCCCAAACGCTCTCAGGAGTTCGTGTCTGCAGTAGCTGCTCACTTCTGCAGGCCTGTTTAAGCTTGATTTTCTCAAATGCTGTTAAGTGCCTATTATGAAGCTGCCCTCCAGGAGCACGAGGAATAAGTAAGTGGCTGCAAAGGCCCGTGGTCAGCCAGGGCAGGGGCTGGGGACGGCCGCGTGTCCCAGGCGCGGCCGGAGCGCTGCCCGGCACGTCCCGCATCCCCCGAGGAGGCGCTGATCTCCTTCACCCTGAATTAAACACAGGCTGAAGTAGATGGCCTTGGACAAGCCTATTACATTTTAATAGCTTGGTAAAAACCCCTCATACTGCTTAACTCGAGTTCAGGCACTTCCTCTGCCTACACAAAGACCGGGATAAAAACTAAGATACAGAAAGTTGATATCTAAAAGACAGTAGGGAAGAGATAACTTCAATCACCTTGGGGCACATCAAAGAAAACAAATATGATTGCAGGGCTGAAACTTCAGTGAACTGTCAAAAAGAAACAATAGTACTGACCCGAATTGATCAGAAAAGCTGTAAAAAGGAACATTTGCTACAAGGCTTCACATCCAAGATCTAAATTTAACACTACCAAATACTCTGCTTCAGGAGAACTCTATCAAATACCAGAATATATTATTCAAAGCTTTCCTTATTTCACAAAGCCAATATCAGCAATCCTTTAATAAATGATGCAAGCACCTGGCAAAACCAGCAGCTGCCAGCAAAAAAATTGAGTTTAGAAAAATCTTTGTTAGAAGGTGACATATTTTTCATTACTATCTATTGCCATCAAGGTATAGAGATGGCTTTTTCTTGTGTAGTAATTTTATTCCAGGGGAATTCCAATTTTTTGGATGAAGTTCCACTTGATTTATTATAAATAAAGAAAACGGAATCTTCTCCTGAATCTCTTCAGAACCAAACTGATGACGATAAGGGAAGTGGAGAAGGGTTGTTTCCAACAGGAAAAATCTTTGGAAGTATTACTACTGCAATCCTCAGACTCTGTTTAGAAAGTGCTAAACATACCACTCAGAATTTTTAATATTTCTGAACATATTTAGAAACTGTGCCAGCAGAAAAGAGCACCACTGGACACCCAAAGCAAATGTAATATCGACCAGTTCACAGGCACCTGCTGTATTCTCACAAGTGCAAGCACTTCATAAGCATCCCTGTCACTTCCAGTTACTGTTCTGTCACTTTAGTGCACCTGTTTGAAAGAGAGATGCTGGGAATTTTGAAAGACAGTTTGATTCAAGGTTTCTCATTTATTCTGAAATTGAAAACTCATGTCTAAAACCCTACTGCAGAGATAAAGCAATTGGAGTAACATTAATATACAAATTCAGAGTCAACAAACATGATATCAAGATTCCTTTTACACCTTTGTGGCATGACACTTCTTCAAAAAAATCTTGTGCTTGAAGATTTATGGTAAGCCATATTGCTGAGCTCTGCCATTTAGCATGCTAATATTCATGGTGAGTATTAGTTCTTAATTATTGAAAGAAACGTTATTCAATCATTTCCATTAAGAAGTGCTTTCTAAGTAATGCAGAAAAAGGGAAAATGCAAACTGAAACTTTTATCGCGTTCCTCTGAAGGAAATTCCCCAGACAGGTCAAACCTCGGGAGTCTGACAATGAACAATATATGCTATAAATCAAACTCTGCATTCCCTTCAACATCTCTATTTTCCTTTCACCAACAGTTGAGTTTGTTGATTTGTTTTTCTGTTTCTTGGTCTGCGCTTTTGTTCAGGTTTTTTTTGGGGGGAGGTTGTTTTCTTGTTTGGGTTTGTTGTTTTGGTTTTTTTCCCCTGGGAGGTAAGAGGCGGAAGTCAAAACAATTGCCTATTTCTCAAATTAAACCTCTTTGGTTCTACCATACTGTAAGAATAAAAAATTGGTCTTCATTCTTCCAACTAATGGCTCTGGAATATCTCACAAGCTGATAATCCACTCGACTGAGACCATTATGGACAAGAAAGAGGTTATTTAGGTGAAGATTGAGAGTAACATCTCTAGTGCTTTCCTGACAACTAATAATATAGAAGCTTTTTAATAAATTTGCTTATTTTTGGTCATGCTTCAAGCTTTCCTATTTAAAATGTCTATTTTAAGAAAAGTTCTCCTTAAGGCCATTTTCAAGAGAACCTGGATCTTATCCTGCTCAGCTCAGATGAATTTTTAACAATTTCCCTATGAACCACAGCGGCTTTGGCATGAATTGTCTTTGGAGTTGTAAACAGCACAACTGTGACATACAGGAAATTAAAATTTTATAAAAGCAAAAGTAGATCTAAATCGGCACTGAATGAGCCTGCCTCCACATGGAGAGGTGAACAAGAGGGATGTGAAAGTGTTATATAAAATAGCAAACAAAAAAGGAGACCAACCAGGACACAAATGCCTCAAGAACAAAGGATGATTCAATTAAATTGAAAATCATCAAGAAACTATAATAGTTTGCTCACTGCAGGGTTACCCCATTGAACTGAGGTATGCCAGACACACACAGGGACCAAAAACCAGTAACAGTTACATGAGCTCTTTATTTACATTTAAAATATTAAGGATTAGAAACCCTCGTGTTTCAGGCTTTAAGTGAAAAAAACAGAGTTTTAGGATGAAACAGCTCCTGTATTTCTGATAAAGAGAACAGACAGGACTGTGTGAACAGGTCTGCTTAAAACCCACCCATGGCCACAGAAGAGATTGCTGTTCTAGTCTGTAACATACTCTGCACAAACCATGACATGTCACCACCCAGGCCTACTGCTCACAGAATATACATTTCTCAGGATTTGTGTGCAAAGTCTGAATCAACTGCTCATAACTAGGATTTTAAATCACTGGAAGCTAGTGGTAAAAACAAGTCATAATTGAGAGGGCCTGTCTCCAGTTTGAGGGAGAGATTGCTCTTCATTATGTCTCTCATTATGCCTTTCATCCTCCTGAGTAAGTCTCGGCACAGTTTGGATCTCCTTGGACCTCTTTCATCTGCTATACTCTGTTTAATGACAATCCATCATTTAAAAAAGGACCCCAAAAACGACTTTTGCCAACGATAGTTGCTTAGATCATACAGACTCCACACTAGATAAAAGAAATCTTGGGAGGACCAAAGAGAGCTGAACTTAATCAGAGGGATGAAAGACAAAATGAAAATCTATCTACCCTTACATTTAAAAAAGGAGTTTCCTTCAGACAAGATGATCTCGACTCTCTCCCTCTGTGCCTGTTAAATATGGTGTGAGCACTGTCAGATCCTGTGGGACTTTTATGACTGAGATGCTCCAGCAATTCCTGTAAATTGTACACATTTGTATGGTGCTGTCTGAGGTGACCGGGCCACTTCCTATTGATCTAAAACCCTTTTTCCCCCCTTCTTCCCTCCTTCCTCCTAATCAAGGCAGAAATACATAGCCTGGCAAGCTTTGATGTCCCTCTGCTTTACTTCTCATTATTTTGATCTTTAAACAATCCCTCTATTGGTACATGCCCTTAGTGTACATTTTCAGGGTCCATGCCTTCTGGCTTCAAAAGACTGTTCTACTTGATTAAGGATTTTTATTCCTTTCCCTCAGAAAACAAATGCTCTGTGTGGCACTAAGAGGCTGATATTTGTTTTGTTTATCAGATAGGAACAGTATATAGTTAAGCTTGGGAGCCTGCTTATTCCCTTCTACAGAGTGGAATATACTGTCCTGGTTTTGAAGGAAATCAAATACATGTAATTTATCTGACGCAGTCTTCATCATCTTTATTTTACAGAAAGTCTACAGATCATTGAGTTGCCTTTGGATAAAATGCTGCACTGTAGATTGCTGTCAGGACAAATTCTCTAAGAGTCTCCTCAATTTTTATGTTGCTGGCATAAGGCTACAGTGACAGAAATGACTTGGAGTCTCTCCTGCTATTAGTTCACGTCTATAAAGTAATGTCTTGCCAATTCTCCTCCTGCCTATGAAATACTCTCAGAGCAGCTCTACCTGAGGTGGAAGCTGGGCAGACCCAGGCTGAAATATAGTTTTAAGTGTCCTCTGATGCCTGCTGACATCCCCCATTAAAAACAGGAGGGCAGTCCACCATCACTCTTCTGTGAATAACCTGTCACTGGCAAACCAGTATCAATCTTTCTTCCCCTTGTCCTATCAACTCACACCCAAAGAAAGAAAAATTGATCGAGGGGAACACATTGCCTGGAAGATCAGTGGGTTGTAATACAATATGAGGACAAATTTCCATGTCCCACTGCAGTGCCCAGCTGCAGATTCCAGCTATGCACATTTGCATAGACACCTCTGTTACAGCATCAGGTTTTAAGAAATTGGCCCAGGATAATTTCTATGAAAACAGGTGATTTTATTTCTCATAAATTAAACTACAGGAATAACAAAGGCAGCCAAAATGCTCAGAGAGACTGGTCCACTATAGTGAACATAGCCTCATCTGTACCCTACCCTCCCCTCCCCTCCTGCTCCCAGTCAATTCTAATGCTACAAAACTGAAATTAATCCCATGGAAAATCTTTCTGGGAGAGGATGTCTTCCTCATTCCACTGGTGCAGGGATGGCTAAGAATGCATACATACATGCATGCATGATATTAGTATGGCATTTTTGTCTCCTCCTCAATTTTCCCTTGTTTCCCCCTTTGTGAAACACTGACACACATTTCTGCATGAAGCAAATCTATTAACAAATCTACAGTTAAAAACAGATCAAAGCCTATAGGTAAACTGATAGAAATCTGACACAAGCAATCTGAACTCATGTAATCCCACATCCATACTGCAATGATCATTCTCTCCATCTCCTGTGTGCAGATATACACAATTCCCTGAGAATGAAAATTAGTTTTAAATGCAAAACCAAGGGTAAAGTTTCATTAAGCTCAAGAGATTTTAATTTGTTCAGCGCTATTCACCAGAGGTAGACTCCTAAATACTTAATTTCTTTCTGTTAATGAAATTTCGGTATTTTGAAAAAAAAGGTTCCTAATCTATTCTGAATCTATTGGCAAAACAAGAATTGGAATTACTCAAGAGAAAGTCCTGATGTTTTTATCTGACCTCAATTGTTTGTCATTACTTATAGTGGCAAAAGGTGTTATGGAACAAAAATAAAAGGGAGGACTGCCTGTTAAATATATTCTGTTTTATGAAACAGAAGAATAAATTTCAGGAACTTGGAGATGAGAAGCAAAACTTGATTTTATGATGGGTGTTTATTTACAATAGGATAATGCCACTGATGTAAGTCTGAATTCCAGACTTTCCTCTACAGTACTGCTGCCCACCTTTCTACAGTACAAGTGCTGCATTTGACTTTTTTTTCTTTAACAAAAAAATCACTTTTCTGATTTCAGAGCATGCTCAAATGTATCCAACATGTATGTCTGGTCTGCCCTTCAAAGTACTCACGATTTGCAGTTACCCAGATGTGTTACAGATGTGCTCTCCAGTTCATCATCCACACTGTTAGTGACAGCACTGATGACAGTCCAGGGGGTGTGTGTCCCTTGGGAAGCTGTCAGGATCTGATCAGAAGCCATCTGAAACAGCCTTCCTGGCTGACAGCAAGTAGCTGATAACAGAGCTTGGATTGGGTTTTTTCAACAAGGTGCACTTTCACCTTGCCCTGCATTTCTCTAGGTCATACTTTGGTACTGCACATGGGAGGGTGTCACGTGGGACTGGACTCAATGTCCTCCTGAAGTAAGGGAATATTATCTGTGCTGCTTTTCACTTACCTTACTGCTTGACCTCCAGCCCACTGCCTTGTCAAGGTGAGAAATCAGATTATCAAAAACAATAATAGTGAATCAATTCTGGTTTGGCTGTTTCTTACCACATTAGTATTCTCCATGTGTTTTTTAGCTTAAAAATTGCATTATCAGCAATAAGAGGAAAACAACTCGACACATCTTTGTGAATTTGCAATATGATGAAGAGTAATTATATCTGGAAAGTGTTGGTGAAGCCCTGGGCAGACATGGCTGATAAACAGACCAAGGCTCTTCATTCTGGAAAGGCAATCTCCTTCCTGAGCCTCAGTGCCATCCTAGAAAAAGTCTACTTCACACTCTTTTCAAATGTATCACAAACAAGACTCAGCTCCTGTCTTTACCCTGGTAATTATTCTTGCCCTCAATTATTTGCTCCCAATGCCACCAGCTGCCAGGCAGGTGTCTTCCAGACCAAGACTCTGGAGGGGACCACTCAAGTTCAGCTCATTGTACTCTGTTTGTGTCCCTGTAACCACCTGTTACACCCTAGACTAGAACACCAGGAAAAACACTGACCAACAAATGAACACCCAGCATCACAGAGAATAAGGCTCAAGGTGCCATTGTCCTACCTGCCCTACCTCCTCCCTAATACTGGAGGGAGCTGCTGATGACAGGTAAGCTGCTGTCAGCTGGACAGATTGACACAGGACTGCAAAAAGAGCCCTGCTCAAAAAACATCACCAGTGAACTCAAGCAGTTGAGTCTCAGCCACGTTTACTATCATAATTGCATTCCTTGTAAACTTCAGGTTATCACATTGCCTTCAGTCTGTAAATTGTCACAAGATTCTAATAGGTACCTCCTGAAATTGGTAATTCTGTGCAAAAGCATTCTGCAACTCAAATCACAGTGATGTGTTCATTTAGCTAATCAGCAGCTATATTAACTATCTACAAAACAGAAAATAAGAACTGTTGGGCGACTTATCAGCAAAAAAAAATGGTAACACTGATGCTTTTTTGATGGCACATCTCATTATAAAGAGGTTACCATAAAATAATTGCAGGGGAAACAACAACAGTATATATAGCCATTACTGAGTTACTGATGGATAATACATAAGATAATACAGCTAAAGGATGTTTATTGAAATATTTGTGTAGATACAATCTTAACAAGCTATATCTAAACTCATCCTTTCATCTTGCTTAATATGATGCACTAACTTGGTCCCTATTAGACTTGTGATCACAGTACTGCCTATGTTTTATATAAGACTTCACTGGAACTATCACTGTATTTAGACACACTCAGGAAGCTTAGATAGCAGATTGTTACCATTTTTTTCTTATGATGATAAACTCTTGGTCTGAATCAGCCTAAAACCATTCTTGTCTGCAATGTCCCTACAGCTATCAGAAAGCTCCAGAGCAAGAGCCAGAAACCTGCAAAGAAGGAGACAGGAATCTTAAATTGCCCGAGCCTGGTGCTGCCTGCATCCCACACTTTCACTGTCAATTCATACATCAACTTTTCAACTGTAACAGATTATATTTAACACTAACCATCTTAGCAAAGTCCATGTGGTGTGAATTTACAACCCAGCTAAAGCAGGAAAGGAAATACATCCTGTGTGATCTGACAGTAGAACAACCAGAAGAAATACACCCTAGAGATGCTCAATGGGGCTGTCCAGGATTGATCCACCCCGTGACCTCTGGTGAGACAGGGAGAGTTCTGTTCTCCAAAGCTAAGGAATAGCTTCTTATTACTGCATTGGTGAGTGTGCATTGTTGTTTTCCTGTACATAAATCAATAAACTATCTCTAAAAATATTTCCTGCTCTGTGTCACAGCATTTCTGTATTCTTGGGATGGGGAGCTTCAGCTCTGAGAAGGACTTACAGTCTCATTAACAGGGGGAAATACGGTCAAATATTCCAAATGAATAAAAGCAAAGTGGCAGGAGCAGGAGAAATAAGAGATGGCATTTTCCATTGCTGCAGTTTCTCCTTGCTTTTGGAAAGTAACTTGTTTTTTCATCATGTTGTCAGTGTATTTCCAGGACCAGTTTTTAAAGCAGAGTCTCATTAGACCTAGCTGGTCTTTAATGCATGTCTATTTACACCACCAATGGCGTTTGAAGCAACCTTCAAAGAAACTTGCTTAAAAGAGGCTTTCCATGCACTCATTAAACCTTAACAATCCGTTGCAACAAGCAACACATTTTTTCCCAAAAATTGTGTATGCCCCAGGTAGCTCTTCATGTCAGCACAAGGAGAGCTGATTCCTGAAGGATCCTCCATCACAAACATCTGAGATCAGGGAAGTCACCAAACAAGCACCTGAAGAAGCAGAAATTCTCATGAAACCATGGAATGGTCTGGATTGGAAACCACCCAGCTCACCTCATTCCACCCCTGCCATGGGCAAGGACACCTTCCACTATCCCAGGTTGCCCCAAGTCCCATCCAACCTAGCCCTGAACACTTCAGAGATGGGGGCATCCACAACTTCTCTGGGCATCCTGTGCCAGGGCCTAACCACTCTCAAAGTTAATACTTTCTTCCAACTCTACTTTTTGTCAGTTTAAAGCCATTTCTCCTTGCCCTATGACTCCACACCCTCTCCAGCTCTCTTGAAGCCCCTTCAGGGCACTGTAAGGGACTCCAGCATCTCCCTGGAGCCTTCTCTTCTCCAGGCTGAGCAGCCCCAGCTCTCAGCCTGCCCTCATACAGAGCTTGAGTCTTCTGAGCATCTCTGTGATTCCCCCTGGACCTGCTCCAGCAGCTCTACATCCTTCCCATGTTAAGGACCCCAGAGCTGGATGCAGAGCTCCAGGTGGAGTCTCAGAGGAGGGCAGAGGGGCAGAATCCCCTCCCTCATCTGCTGCCCACACTGCTTTGGATGCAGCCCAGGACAAGGTTGGGTATCTGGGCTTCAAGTGCACATTGCCAGCTCACACTGAGCTTCTCATCAACCAACACACCCAAGTCCTTCTTCCCAGGGCTGCTCTCAATCCATGCTTCACCCAGCCTGTATTTCTGTTTGAGATTGCCCTCACCCCTGAGCAGGACCTTTTCTCACAGTCTTGAAACCTCCTAGTAAATTAATCCCTGGTGGAGGCAAATGACAGCTGTACAGCAACACAAAAGTTTGCAAAGCTCCTCATTTACTGATAGTAACAATGTCTTATGCAACTGTCCAGCCACATCCTTACCCTGCTTTACTTGAGTGCCCTGTCTTGGGGGCTTTTTGCCAATCATGCCTCAACTAAGTTTAAATAACAACTATATTTATTAGTTCTAAAGGCTACCTTTCTCTTTCCTATAGCACTGCTTGCTGAATAAGTTAGTCCACTGAAGCTGATGTAAAAAATGAAAGGCTATTGTAATTAGCGTAATATCATTCCAGGATGAAACCATAAAAAACTGCAGCTTCAGACAGCTGTCATCTCCTTGGCTATTCTGCTTATTATTCACAGACAAACTCTGATATCTTCTGCACATTATGCAGTACGTTTACACGCAATTTCAGTGAAAATGCTCATGGAACAGGATCTCTAAGTATCTATCTCAGAATCTAGCCGAGAGAAAGAACGGAGCTTGAAAGTCATTTCAGACCTCATTTTCCCTCAGTAAAGTCATTGTCCTAAATAGGTACACATAAACAAATACTTTTTTTTTCTTTAGAAATAATTTATGTGAATTCAATGTTCTTATATAATTGGCTAGATATGACAGTCACTGAAAACTAAAATCCTCTTTTTTATGCGACAGTCAGGGTACAGATAGAAAAAAAAAATCTAAAAAATGGATGCTCCAAAGAACAGTGAGACTGATTATCTTCAGAAGCAAAAGGGTAATTGCTGTCACATGGCAAAAAAGGAACCAGGCAAATTCATATGAATACTCTTTGGAGAAGAAGCACTTACTGGCTAAAGATGCTGTACATTATGTAATGCAATTACTGTGTGGAGTGGTGGTGATACCTTGAATGCAAGCCCATTCACAGGATGCCTGAATAGTGCATGAAGGCAGCATCTATCTCCTACACCTGGGATTCTTCCAGTGATAGCATAGATTCCCCTGAAAACACCCACAGACTCATAGTATCATACAAGAAAATTTAGGACAGAAGGGACCTCTGAGGATCCAATGCCTACTCTAAGCAGGATCGACCTCAAAGTCAGAAAAGGCTGCTCAAGACCTTTTTCAGTTGAGTGTTCAGTATCTCCAAGCAATCTACAGTCTCTCTGGGCAGCCTGGGAGAGACTCTCACTCCAGCCTATGACTTGTCTTCTGTTAATTCACTATGCATCTCTGGGAAGTGTGGTTCCATCTCATCTGTGAATTCCACACACGAGACACTCTTCGAGGCTGAACAAACCCAAATCCCAGCCTCACCTCACATGGTAATTCAAAAATAAGTCAAAAAACCTCCTTCCAGTGAAGAATGACAGGATCAGAAGTCCTCCAGTGTTGAGGTTTACAAGCTGAAGAGCCCCTGCAAGGCATGTAAGCCAACACCTCCTCTGCCTAAAGGGCTGCTCCCTGACAACACAGAGCATCTCTGCACACTCCTGGGGAGTTCAAGTAGCAGCAAGGAGAGGTACTAACAAAACCTTTATGAAAGTTTCCCTTACTAAACACTTCTACAGATAAGATACAGAATTGCTGAAAACCCAGCAGCTTCTTTTCCAGATACATTATGGCCAGAGTTAGCAGCTGGGTTTCAGCTGCCTTCTCTGTGGAGATCACTCCTTTTGTTCATACAAAATATCTTTAAAAATCTTCTTCCATGGGTTTCATCTGAGATCTCCTTTTCCTGAGACCTCATTCATCTTTAATAATACCCAGCAGAGTGGTTCTAGCACTACATGTAATTATGAAAACTGAAGCTGCTACAAAAGCCACAGTTAATTACAAAAAAGTGAATGTGGCACTGAAACAATTTTTGCTTAAACTCACCAAGGTAAGTTTTTCACAATTACCCTAGAACAGCACAAAGCCTAGGTAATTATTGGAGGGCTCTCCACAGAGTAAAAGTAAGTGTGATAATCTTCTATTATACTTCTAATTCTTGTCAGAGTAAGATTAACACAAAGTTCATGCACCTACTAGAACATAAAGATTACCATCCCTTCACACAGACTGAACAGTACAATTTACAGATTTGAAAACCTTGTGGAAAGGTTTGTGGTCAAAACCTAGTTAAAGATATTTACTCCTTTGAGTTTTAGTTTAAAACACATTTCTTCTTTCAGATACATCCCACATACTGTCAGGGCTTTTCTTTCTTTTCCTTTGTTTCCAAATTATATAAGAAATTAATTTCATCTCTAAAGAATAGCTTCTACCTTTGTGAAGGAGTAAATTATTATGTCAAGTTTCCTCAGTTAGCGTACCTGTATAGCAATTTTTTTTCAATAAAAATAACCTTTTGTTAAAGGTTTCATTGTATTTCCCAGGAGACTGATAACAGCCACATCTCCAGCCATCTGCAGGCACCACTACAGACTGATGCACACTCTGAACATTCTTCTCAGCACTTCTGTTCAGACAATGGGACCACTAATTTCTAAGTGCTTAATTATGCCAAGGGCAGGAGCCCAAAGCCTTTACCCATGCTGAACTTCTTCAAAAGTCTTAATGAAAATCAGGCCTCAGGCAAATCATTAGTAAAATTCAAAATCATGAGGAAATTATCCCTTCCATTTTTAGCACAAAGAATGGATTATTTCATAAAGGCCTATAGATAATTCATTTAAAGCTCACACACTTCAGCTTTAGGCAGAAAAGCAGGTTAAGATATTTGAACATCAAGCACAGATCTCCTCCTATACCCCAAGCTATTGTGTTAGTGGTACTTCAATGCCCAGCACAGCAGAACAACTGCATAATGGAAGCAGCTCCCAAAACACCTTATTTCATAAAGTACTTCAGTTAGTTTCCAAATTACCCACTGCAAAAGAGCAAAGACCCTACTTAAATGCCATATCCAGCACCTCAGACCCTGGGGGCTGGATGGAGGCTCTTACCCCTGGACTGCAGCCCATGCCCACAGGCCTCGCTCTGTCCCGGCAGGCCCTGTCGCACCGAGGCTGGCACCAGCACGCAGGGGCTCCAGCGGTGGCTCTTCCACCTGCAGCAGAACAGCCAACAATGAAGGGCTTGAAACTGGAGAACAGGGAACAAATCTGAGCACAAACTCCAGTTACCAATCATTTGGAGTCACAAAGCTGTAATTACTTCTGACACAAGCACCGGGAACTGGAATTCAGATGCCAGGCTCACGCTCTCGAAGCCACATCCTCGTCCAACAACGTTCCCTTTTCTCATCTTGCAGGGCACATTTCAAAGTTAGGTAAGATCCACAGGAAACAGCTCCAGTGGGCTTTGTCACCAGGCTCTTCTCCTGCTCTCATACAACTGATACTGTTCCCAGACTGTTTTCCATGCTCACAGGTGTGCCAGCCATGGGAAGCAGCTGTGTGTCCCCTGACACAGAGCGTTGTGTCCCCTGCCTGGCACTGCCTTCAGTTCCACACTCTGCTCCAGGGCCATCTCCTACGGGATGTGCAGGCTGGAGACTCGTATGCAAAGACATAATGCTTTTCTATTTACTAATATTGCACAACAGATGGGCCACAGAATCTTAATGAAGAGCAGTGAGTAACTGTTCTATTGTATTATTTGTCTAATCAGAACTTTTTAAGTGTGTACTATTCACTGGAGTGAGAGCACCAGGGGAAAAGACAAGAGTTTCTGCAATAAGCATGCAATTATGATTCAGGCACTCTAGGGCTTGTGGTCCCAAAATAGCTTACATTGATTTTTAGATAGAATGAAGGGGGAGTTCCCAGTAACATCTTCCTTGCAAACATCAGACCCTGAGGTTACTATTTCTAGGAGCTGTGTCTGCTGGTGCTTGTTCTGATGATGCCACATCTACTGAAATATCCAGTTTGAACTCTACTTTTACACATTTTGCAAGGTACATCATTTGTTTTAAACTCTGCATTTTCCAAAATTATGTTATTTTCTGGTGAAAATTGTACAGGACAAGGCTCATTTCTGGAGAAGTGGACACCCACTAGAGACTGATTCCAAGATAACAGTTTTTACCTATACACTGGACAGATGGGAACATCTTCACACTCTCTCTCCTCATACAAGGTGTCTGGACATGCCTGTCCCCCACTGGCAGAATCCTGAAGGATAATCCTGTACCGGGACTGCTTAACTGCAGTGGCATTGCCTGTAAAGCAAAAAAAAGTTATCGTTCAGATATGGTTGTCATCCCAAATTAGTGATTTAGCTGCCTTGGTTAGAAACATGCTCTGTGTTTCATTTATATTTTGAAACTGTGAGCACTCTGTAACATTACTCCCTTTGAAATTACCAGTAGTTCAGCAGGACAGCAGCTGGAAGGATGATAAATCAACAGCCTAAGAAATGCATCAAAAAACATCTGCTTAACAGAACACCAAATCAAGTAAGACAATAAATAAATAAGAAAATAAACACCTTAACTGGGAAAAGAAATAAAAACCAAAGAAACAAACTGTCATAAAGGAAGGTTTTGTTTCTGAGAACGCATTCTGGTGGTCTCAGGCTGCTACCAGTAACCCATCTTTATGGCTCTAGAAATCAGAGATGATAACTTCCTGATAGGAAAACCATTGCAACCAACAGAGGCTAACTCTCTACTTAACCTGAGTTGATGCAAGACCAATCCATCTAGAAACACAGTTCACAAAATCCATGGTACAGAATGCAGTAGGAAAGACAGGAATAAGATTTATCTATTTGTCTCTACAGCTAAAGCAAACACAACCCTTGGCTGTGTAAGTGGCAAGAGCAAACTGAGAACTGGTTTAACCACTGCGTATGGTATTCGCTGGGTACTGTATTCACACTTCAAAAACAGGTTCTAGAAAAGTAAAAAGGGATCTCAGGAGAACTCCTTAAAGGATTACAGACCATCTAAAAAGCTTTAAATAATGGACTTCATCAAATATGTCTGAAAGAGGAAAGCAGTGTGCCAATAAGCCCACTATGAACATTATTTTTCCAGCTCAGAATAAGAGCAAAGCTGCAGCAGCAAAATTACAATGTAGTAGAGTAGAAGGAAAACTCAAAAGCCACATCATGAACACAAAGCACAAGCACAGATCCAAAAAAATGTTGACTTTAAAAATACCAAATCACACAGGCCTCCACTGGCACATGTGCCACCACTGTGAGATCACTGCAAAGGGACATTGGACTGGCAGGAGGCTGCTCAGCACAGCTGCTGCCCTGGTGCAGGAAAAGCACATCCAGAGAGATCCCTCTCCTGCTGCTTTCACAGCCACTACCTGAGGCAGCTCTTCAGCTTCCTACAGTCTCCTTTCACAGCCTGATTTGGCACCTGTAAAGCCTCACAAAGAGCCTTTTCTTAAAACCTAGCCCACACCATCACTCCTGGAAATTAAACTGTTTTATCTCCTGTCCACTACATGAAGAAAAGAGTTTATCCCTGTCACCTAATGCATAACCTTTACAAAACTGCAAGGGCTTGCATCCATTCTAAGTCTTCCCCTCTCTAAACTAAGCAAACCCAGTCTTTGTAGGTCCAATTCAATTCCCTCTCATTGCTCACTTTCTCACAACACTGTGCTCACTGCAGCCTCCCCAGGGCACAGCACAGTGACCCCTCGGGGGTCTCACACACAACATGCCCAGGAATTTGACAAGCCTGGTATGAGTTTCAGCATTTCTAACTGCTGACTTCCATTCATTTTGTAGTCCTTTTCCTCTCCAGAGGCTCCTGAGGCCACAAAGACTATTTAGGGAGCAGAGCACTTGGCACACAGAAGAGAGCAGGAAAGCTGGGACCCTTCAGCTTGGAGAAAGGGCTCACAGGATCTTATCAGTGTATCAATACACTACAACAGGCAGTAAAGGAGACACAGGCTATTTTCACTGTGATATCCACTGTGAGATTTTTCAAGCAGCTGAGTACCCATTTAAGAGTGATTTAATTTAAGCCACTGTTCCTCTGCTTCCTGATAAAAGTTTAATGTGTCAAAAATCTACCACTTCCCTTAATTAGAACAGCTACTCTGTCAAAAAAAAAGAGGAGATTAAATATATTGGGCACAATTTGTTCTCAATAAATCCTTACTGGCCAGTTTATTACAATCTGATTCTTCAAATGTTTTTATCTTGAGTAATAACTTGTTCTTGTGGCTTTCTACACAATGAAGCTAGGGTGAATAATCTACAATTTTCTTGACCCTTCTTTCTGGAGAAGCAGAGATGAGAGTTTTGGTTTGGTCTGCCTTGGTACTACTGAGTTCCAGTTTCTTAAGACTTAATTTCTCACCCATGAGAGAGTCACTTGATGCTCTGGCATTACTTTACTACTTCCTTTTTATTCACACAACCTCACTGACATGGGAATAGCTACTCATTGGAAACACTCCTTAGTCCACTTTTCTCCTGGCTGCAGACAGGAAACAACAGCAACAACTGCACATTCCCCATGCTGTGCTTCCCCCATTTCTCAGAATGTCTATTTCATTCAGCTCCCCCTTATTTTTAATCCATTCATGCAAATTTCACTGTCTAATATCCTCTAGCTTAGTTTGCATTCTTGATTTCTTGTTTCTAATCTTTGTGAAACAATATAACAATCCAAAAGCAAACAAGATCCTGAACAACTCTGATAAAAAAGAGCTTCTCTAGATGTGTGTGGTGCTCCTCTTCATGGCTTGAACTTGCAAATCACATACAGACCTACACATGCCTTGCTCTCCAGTGATACTGGCTTGCTATTAGCAAGTTTCAGAATAGAAATTACAGTCCAGTAGAGCTTCAGCCCTTTGGAGAGGCTTTCTTGGAGCTTCCAGGTCTTCTGCACTCCTGCCTGCGTAGAACAAGTTCCCAAGAGGTGGAGATAGCAATTCCTGCAGTTTGTTGAAGTCTGTATTTTTTTTAATGTCTTGTTGATACTGCCATCATTCCTTTCCAAGAATCATGAACTCTATCACTTTTTGATGATTTTCATTCAAATTATCTTCCACCACTCGAATCTTACCCATTTTCTTTCTATTAATCAGTACCAAATCTAAATGAGCTTCCCACAGTAATTTTCTCCACCTCAAGAAACTAAATTATCCTCAACATTTATTGCACCTTACTCAAACCCCATTTTCAAAATTGAATTTCCTCACTGGCTTTTCTATAGCATTCCTTACAAATGTTAATGAGCATAATTTCTATATTTCAGCTAAAATTGCTATAGCCTGATTTTTCCAGAGTACTAGCACTGTGGAGGACTGTCCTTTTAAAGCCAAACTGATTTCCAGCATGGCTATGACTGTTTGCCCTCCTAAAAAAAAGTCAAGCCTCAAGATCTCAGGACCATCTTAACTTCTTTGTCCTTGACTTTGCAACTCAGATAACGCTGTTTGAGAATTTCAGGGGTCCTTATCTCTGCTTCCACTCCCCCCTCCTGTACCACCAGCCTCCATTCTCCTCCCTTACAGAGCTACACAACTCCTACCAACCCACTCTTACTCCTCCCTGGATCTTGCATCCTTCCTTCCTCTGTCTTTTACCCCCAGGGCTCACAGAGCTGCACCACCATTCTCAGGTGAGGGACAAAATCCCTTTTCACTCCTGGAACATGTGCTGTATCAGGTCCAGCTTCCACAGAAGACATTCAGCTTCCCACTCTGCTCCTGAGCAGATGGAAAGCCAGAGTCTGGTCAGCACAAGACTCTGCTCACACAAAAGACAAGGACAAATTTTCTGAGATTTTCTGGGATTTTGGTCACCAAAATCAGTGCTGTCTCCAATACCTTTGTAGAGATAAGAGCTTTAATCTTTTGCTTTGACCAGCTCTGGTTGTGTTCTTACAAGGACTGGAAGTGGCAGATCATGGACTGTCTGACACAAGGTAGAGCTTGTCGGAATTTCTTATTGTGGCACACCATGCATTTTATCCACTTTTACCCCATCTCATTTCAAATCTGATTTAAGGCATGGGGAAAAAATAGGACAGCTACTATCTAACATTTCATGTAAACTTGTTTAGAGAATTAAGTAACTAAAATTTCTAACCTTCTTCCTGGACAACCAATGCCCAGAAGAGAAGAGGTACTTAAAGGTACCATCTATTTTCAGAAGGAAGATGAAAAATGTTATTTATTGTTAGTTGTTTGCTTTTTTAATCTCCCTGTTTTAAATCTATGCTGACAGACCAGGGAGTACCTCATCCATGATGAAAGCAGTTATCTCTCCAGGCCATCTACACCCCCAGGAAAGCAGGTGACAGAGGAAAATCCACCTGCTGCTCATTCATTCCATTTCATATCCTGAAACCACCCTACTGCTTCTTTGATTCTTTTTTCAATCCATCCTCAAAGCCCAGGTAAAACAGACACATTACAGAAGACTGCAGTAGACAGTTGCCACCTGTAAGTATCTGAAATGGCAGAGAATCAATAACTTGCAACAACCTCCCTGTTCCTGCCTGCCCAACAGGTGCTGGGACTCAGTGGCACTTCCTTTGTGAATTATGTTGTCTGTCCATCTGTTACTGCCCTAAGTTCAGTGCTGTCTGCACTTCTGAGGCAGGAGATAATCTTCTGCCAGAAGACAGAGGCTTGTCTGATGACATTTAAATGTAGGGAAAATGTCAGTTTTTTTTATTGTGAGATGGTAAACTCGGATGTGTTTCCTCAGATAAACTACAAACAGCTCAACTGGTAAAGTTCTGTGTGAAGTTGATTTAGTGATTCCATGTTTGTCTAAGTTCTGATCTTATGCTGGTACACAATTAATTTTAAATCTGCCAGGCAATACCTGCTCCTGCTTGATCTGATTAGTAATTCACCATCTGTATATTGCTTTCATTAAATACAACTTTTCTATAAAAAAAATGCAACACCCCTAACAACTCATGTATGTATAGTGGCTTTGAAATTTCATTATCGTGCTGAGGTTTTAATTGTGCAATGCAAATTAAAAAAAAAAATTGCAATGCAGCCATATCAATAACAGATTTAGCAAAAAACAAACTCCCTCATCTAAGAAGTTTTAATTTAGAATTATATTAAAATGATAACACTGCCAAGGAGGTTAAATAATTAATTTCTTCTCATTTTAATTGTAGACTATTATTTAATAAACAAAGTAATTTACCAGGTAATTTATTCTACTCCTTCATAGGCAGCTCATTTAAAGTCTAAAAATAAATTGCTAATTAAAACAGGATTCACTGTTTTAGAAAGCAACTCATTTTCCTGTAAAATCTAACAAGGACTATGCTAAAGCATCCACTGATAATCTTTGAAGGGCAAGGAAACTACCAACAATAATGAAATATTCAGATAACTGAGCAGACTTTCATCTGAACAATTAATGAAACACAAATTTCTCAGAAAACCCAACACTAGATGATTATAAAGAAACTTTGTTGTACACTCATTGTGCCTCAAAGTTAACCAACAAGATCAAAGATGTCTGGCCCTTGAAAAATCACAAAGCACAGGAGGTACTTGCACACCCCTGTACGTTCACCCAGGTTGGTCAAGAAAATTACATTTCACGTGTAATTGCAACATGCAATGTGCAATTCCATGTGCAGCCATACAGCACAGGGGCCTTGGAGTCGTGACTCTGAAGGCAGAAACCCAGAAGGAATTTTTTCCAGGCAAAGAGAATTCACATTTCCAAAGCTGCTCACAAGGATCCCACCTGCCCAAGAACACCAATTCAAAAGTCAAAGTCCGAAGCCCTCAGGTCCAAAACTCATGCAGATGAATGCCCTAAAATTTATCAGACTGGTGTGAACTTCATTTGCCACATGTTTCTAGGCCAATGCTCTAATTTTTCCCCCAAATTTTGACTTCTTTGAGGCTTACCAGGCTGACAGGCTGTGGGGCAGGGGGTCCACTCACTGAAGAGTGTAACAACACAGTTCTTCCTGCAGGGGAGGAGACACGGCCGCGCCGCCTCGGGCCGGATGGACTCCGGACACCTGCAGATAAAACACAATAAAAACTTAAAACTACAGAAAAAGATTGTATTCCTAAGACTTTCACAGGGCTGTGAGCACACTGCCATATCAAAGACACCACTCCTGGCCAGAGCAAGCCTTATTTTTCTCTTCACTCATGCAACTCAGCTGAATTTATTACATTTCAAGGATTTAAAAAAAAAATTGTTTTAAAAAATGAGGAGCTTGGCTTGATGACTACAGGCTAAATGTATCTGTCTGTGACATCAAAACCACAAAGCTCATGGGAGTAAAACAGATCTATTTCTTACCAAAGAAAGTGAGTAGTTATGTTTATAAAGTAGTCCTGTTTTAGCACAACATGCAACAGCCTTCAAACCACCTGTCTGTAAGGGCTGATGACATATTCCTCAACTTTCAACCTCCAAGGAACACAAAAATAGTTTCAAGTGTAATACAGTATGAAGAGCTCTGTGATTTTCTTCATTTATTTTTAACTCCTACATGGAAAACATGTCATACACATTCTAATAAAATTTTCAGACACAGTTAATATATGAAGACTTGAAGAGGAGAAAAGGGACAATTTTATGGCATCTGTCAGATCTTGCAGATCAAGTGGGTGAACAGGAAGAGAATTACTCTTACTCCTTATTAATTTCTATTAAAAAGATCACTCAACAATACTTAGTAATGCACGTAGCCCAAAATGATCCCATTTGAAGGGAGAATGTGCCACTAATCTGTACAAGTTAAATCATGGTTAAAACCATGATTCAGCTATTTAAGTGTTTACTTATTCCCTTCAGTTCCATTTCCTCATACACCACCTCAAAATTGGAGGGGGCAAACAACTATTTTAGGCATTACATAGCTCTATAAACAATCTGTTTAATTAGGTAAAGTTCAAGCTTATCAATGCATTTGAGACATACACGGATACCAGATTTCTCTCCTTTTATTTCATTAACCCCATTAACCTCAAGAATTTTAATTAACTTTACTGAAATCAGCACAGTCTGCTTACACAAACAGCATTGTTTTGAGAGCTACAATAGGAAAGGAAACTCAGTTCTAAGTCTCTGGACTCATTAATGGTGCAAAAATAATTAGCAATGTCTTATTTTTTTGATACTAAGGAAAACATCTGTGCTACTTATTTTCCTCATTTAGTAAAGCAAAACAAAATTTGGGATATTTCTACTGCAGAATACGTAATTTTGCTGTGTTGCTATCACATTATGGAAGTTACATAAACCAAGTGAACAATATAGATTACACATATGGTACTGCTTTTTCGGAGCGTAAATATAATGCAAAATTTATTTACTTTTTCTATTTGATTAGAGCACTGCTAATAAAGTGTTGCTGAAGATTATATTCAAATGTATTTTATATTTTCCTCACACCTGTCCTTCAGGGAAAATATTTGCAGAAAACTGTAAATTAGAGTAGCAGAGGAGTTACAGCAAAAAACTCCACCACCAAAAGAATGCTTTTTGCCTGGATTTACATAGAAAGTTAAAATAGGCTGGATACTTGGTTTCTTTACCTGTTACAACAGTGATGGAGTAGTACCTGGAGAGTTATTCCTGAAATGAAATTACTTCAATGCTGCAGAGTCCACACACTTGCTGAAAATGCCTTTATGCATCATCTATACTATAAACAAACGCTACCAAGCTTTCTTTAAATACCTTTTGGGAGTGACCTGGCCAGAGCTGCTCTTCCTGCAGAAGACTTTCCTTGTCTGGATGCCCACCCCACAGGCGGCCTCCCCGCTCCAGCTGGAGGTGGCGTTGAGCGCAGTGCCCAGCACGTCCTCGGAGCAGGGGCTCCAGGGGGACACTTCCCAGAAGAAATGCACACACAGGTGCTCGTTGCAGGCACGCTGCTCCTGCAGGGCTCGCTCAGGGGGACAGGCTTTTCCACCTGGAAAGGGTCAAGAGAACACCACATCCTCATCTCACAGCATGTGGCAAAAGGAAGATGCGGAAAAGTTTTTTTTAAAAAGTCAGGTTTGCACAATACCTTCTCTTTCTCTCCACCCCGTAAAAAAATATAAATAAATAAAGCTTAAATAAAGCTGTTGACCTTTATGGCTGCAATAACAACCTTCTAAAATATTGTTTCCTCATTAAACTAGCCTTGCATAAAATTGTATTCCAATGCATAATGAAAACAGAAATAGGCAAAGTATATTTCTGAGTTACTTTATCAATAACTCCTACACACAGCCAAGTTAATTCCGTTTAAATGCCAGTATCACTCAGCAAACATGCAATCAGGTTTAAAGACGAATTAAGCATTATTTGTATGTTCATTCTCCTTGCTAATCTCCCAAGAAGGAACATCTCTCTCTCTCATATATGGACTCTATTCACGTGTTGTCTTAAAGATTTGAGCAGTAGAGGAAGCAAGCAGAGCTGTAACGACAGCAGGATGCATTAAATGACACCCACATCTGCATATCAAGGAGGGGGGAGACTTGAAAGATACATTTTGAGTATGAAGCCTTCACTTCTTTGAAACACCATCCTTCAAACTCATGTCCAAAGACTTTGCTAAAGTGCTGCACTTTGTCAGCAACTGGTGACAAAGCCCCAAAGTACAGGAGTTTGAGGAGCCTCCCCAGAAGCTCTAACACTCCAGCCAGCAACCTGAATTTATCCATAAAAGCAGCTGATCATAGCTCAAAAGCTATGGAGTAATGCAGTGAAATTTAACAGTAAGCACTGTCATTTTAGGAAGAAAGAAGCAAAAATTACTAAAATCAAAAAACCATTCTCCTCCAGGAGGGAGAACCCAGACAACTTGGGACACAGCCAAAGTGCTGGAGGTTTTGAAAGAGCTGAAGGGTTGGGGACAGATACCACGAGGTTCAGAGCAGATTTACACCCTATTAAAATCAACAGGAGATGAAGGGATGTCAAAGGGATGCCTACTGCCTTGCAGGACTGACCCTCCTGAAAAAAGGTAAGGACCCAAATGGCCACAATGAATAGCAGTGAAAAAGGAAAAGGGAGAAAGAAAGTGCCTAACCCAGTGGATCATCATGTCACATTACCATTCATCTTTTCATGAAAATGGACTGTTCCACAGAGTGTTCAGTCTCAGAAATGTTTAGTATGATGATGGAGTAGAAAATGTCCCAGGTAGCTTATTTCCTGAAGAATCTGACTTGGCAGGAAAAACGCAAACCAATTCTTTTTCTTGTGTGTTTGAGACACATCTTAAAAATAAAAAAAATTTAACAAGCAAATGGCAAAATGCCTGATCCATTTGTAAGAAAAAAAACAAAACCAAAGAACATATCCAACTCGAATTTTGAACTTCCCAGGGAAAAATTAGGGTGGCTTCTTTTCAATATTATGTTAATTACAATATGTTAATGAAGCTCTCCTAAACAAGGCAGATTTAACTTAACATATAAAGAAATGGCTTATCCAAACTTGCCTGCAACACTGCAAGCAGGAGATGCTGTTTTTATAAAGAGCACAAAGGCCTGGCCACTTTCTGCATGTCATTGATAACTTTTGTAGAAAGAAAGCAGGACAACATGCCTCTGTCTGGCCATTCCAGTAGCCATTTAAAGATTTTTTTATGATGTTCAGCAGTTCCTATAATTCATTTTACATCTGCTGGGAGTGTCTGCTCCATGATCTCCTCTCGCACCAAGTTTTAGACATTTGCTGTGTAAAGAACTATTTTTAAAGCCTGATTTAAATCAGGTCCCCTAGATTTCACCAACAGCTTCCTGGTTATCATATTCTGGGAGCAGGTAAAGAGCTTGGAGACAATGACCCAAAACTCCCACAAGTCCTTCAAGAGTAGAGCCACAGCTGACACTTCCTTGGTTGACAGAGGCCAAACAAAATGGCCCTTGCAAAGGTACCAGAGCTCTGTAGAAGTCAGGTGCTCAGCTGTGAGCTGGGTGTGAAAAAGGTAGAGAAAGCAGGTAATTTAAAACTGCCTTAGTATTGCAGTGATAATGGTATTAACTCCACTTCCACTCTCACAAATTTCAATCTGCACACAGAGGTGTGACTCTGCACAGCAAATCGTTACACCATTGCTACAGATGCACAGAAAAAGTCAGGGAGTTTGATTTTAATAGTTAATTATTCCTTCCTGAGAAACTTTAACTATTCAGTTCAGAGTACACCATTTTTAGGTTAGTGCCTTCCAGGCTGAGATGATTGTGCTTCTGTACTTCTAGAGTTCACTCCTTCACCATTTCACTCTCATAATTCCATGTTTTATCTGTTATTTGGATGCATTATTTCCAAGGAAAATATGAGACCAACTGTATTTTCATTTTAATTATTCTCTAGCTCATAGACTTTTTTAGTAGTAGTTATTATCATTCAATCAACAATTATTTTCATCCTGAAGGGTCCCAATTTTCTTCACAAGTGCTTATGAGGATGTTTACGTGAATACAGACCTTTCACATGAGTAAGGGTATGCAAGATCAAGTCCTTACATTAGCCCAGAAACAGTGGGTGGCTTTAATTATAATTTACAAAATAACATTTAACAGAGCTTATCCTGGACTAGATTTGCATCTAAAAGTGTTTTGCTGCTGCATTAACTGCACCTAGTTTTGGCACTAGCAAGTATTTTATGTCAAGAGGGCTTTAGTCTGTTGGACATCTTCACGTTTTATGAATTTTTATGCACTTGATCCAAGACCTTCCAAATCCTGTGTGATAAACCAACACATAAATTAATTACCATACGTGTAACTGTATTAGAAGACTACATTTCTAATACAAAATGGTTTGTTTAAACAGCTGTAACACTGATGTTAATATGTAAAAAAACAGATACATGATATGTCCATGAAGATCAAGAAGAAATTACATAGATTTATCAAGAGCTATTTACTTACTAAAACAAGCAGGTCAACACATTCCAGGTCTTACATTAAAACAAAATAAATAAGCAAGTCCTTTTCCATTTCCTCATTTTTCACAGCTCACTAGTTTTAAATCATTACTGGCACGTGCCCATATAAAGACAATGCATGACGACTGTCATGCAGCAATTTTACTGGTAGAGGATGAAGCTCTCCAGAACCAAACTGACACACCCAGAGAGGCCCTCAACAGACAGCAGTTCAGAGACTGAAGTAAATATTTCTGAAGTGTGACAGAATTTCTCCAAGTGACACATGAACTCCAGCCCATCAAGATTTCTTAGTCTCTCAGCAGAGACGAGCATTCAGTATTACCCCTGATTCCTGAGGAATCAGGATGGGATTAGCTGGGATTAGCTCTGATCTAAACACAGCTTGGCTCAGGAAAGGAAGTCAATGCATTTAAGAACAGTCATTACCCAGAAATGTTCAGCACTCACCCTCGGCTGGAAGGGCCAGGATGGATCTGCTCCTGCTTTGAGTGCCCTCGGCGTTTTTGCTGGAGCAGGAGTGGGAGCAGGGGGACCACAGGGACCACTCGCTGAGCACACAGTCCCTGGCACAAGGGACTTCACAAGCCACCACCTCAGGACGGGGAAGCTCTGAGCAGAGGTGATGTGGAACTTCTTCACCTGGAGCAAATGAGACAAGACAGGCATGGAGGGAGGCACAGCTTGGTTCAATACCCACAGCCTGCACCAAACAGACTGACTCCACGTCACACGTCCACCTGCCCGTGGAGGAATATGCTGCAGAACAGCATGTGGTGAGGCTTCAGGCTGATACTTGAACAACTATCTTAAAAATTTATTCAGGAAAGCAAAGAAGAAAAATACACGTTTCAAGCTCGGTGTGTGACACCTTGGTTGCAGTCCACTCTCCGAAGCAGGTAAGCGAAAGGAATGAGATAATTTCATCAACAGAAAGCTGTAATATGTCAACAGAACTAATGATAATTGCCTCCTATTTTCTAGCAATCTCTACCTACAGAACTTATTTTCCACAGTACAAATTGTGCAGGTCCTCAAAGAAGTCAGATTTCTTTTTCCTGTAGGCCAGAGAAGTTTTGGTCCTTTCCCTTCAGCCTCACCAGAATGAGCCACTCTTATTTCTGACTCTTGCCTCTCACCCAAAAGCAAGGAGATCTAAAATTATGAATCTACTGGGCCACCACCATCCAAGAGAGAAATATATTTCTCTCTTATATATATAATATATATATTATATAAATATATAAATATATATATTCATATATATATATACAGCATTTCTGCTGTATATGAACCAAGGGACCTGGACCAAAGCAGACATCCGGATGAGAAGCATCTTTCCAAAAGCCCTTTCAACAAGAAGGACAGTGGGAAAAAACCTACCAACCAAAAGAACTACTGCCAGAATGAGCAGCAAAAGAAGGCACGTGAGGGATGTCATGTGAAATACAACACAGGGAACTATTGTTTTTAGAAAGGAAAATAAACTATTTTTTTAAAATAAGAAAGTTGAGTAATTACATAGACTTTAAAAGGACATCATAATTCACAAAAATGCATAAAATACAACTCTTTTAGTACTCAATTACACCCAGTGTCTTACAAATGTGTTTTAAGTGATGAACAGTCATGACTGACTTTGATATATTGTTCAATTACTTAGTATTTCTGGGTCCTCAGGAAACTTCAGCTACATATCTGAAGTTTCTAGAAGCTCAACTGTTTATAAACAAAAGGGTCCCACTACATGTTACCTCCTCTTTTGCCCTTATAATAGTTACAAACCTCTCCTTCAAGGTTTCTTTAATTATGAACTTAGGAAAAAAAACCATAATGACTATCTTGGCTTAATTATATGTAAGAAAAAAAAAAATCATAATGGCAGAAAGTCCCTCTTTTACCTCACGCTCCAGGAACCAGCTCTATAACAAGGCTGCCCAGGAAGCAATTATAACTGGGAGGGTAGAAAACTGTGCTGCTTTTACAAGAGCCCACGTCTACAAGTGAGTAAATAAGAGAGGCAGGCTGTGAGCACATAAAGCTGTCAACAGCACAGCGCTATTATCTGCAGTTGCATCCCTAAATGAAGACAGGCTCATCACCCTCAAGGCACAGATAAAACTTTTCAAGCGTATTATGAGAAGGAACAGCGGATCCAGCAGGCAATCAGACTGCAAGATATGGTTAAAAATACTTTGGTTTTATACTCCCTTTTTCTTGGTGCTCACCTGGAAAGGCTCGGTGTGCCCAGCCTTTGCATCACCCCCCTACACAGAGCCCCCATCCATCGGCGCTGCAATTGGCATCCCATGGAAAACCAAGCTGAATCTGCTTGGACCAGCCTCTGTGTCACCACTGCTGCTTTGGATGCTCACCTAATGCTGAGAACTACCTTCATAAAAAAAAATCCCAATGTGAAATCAGCAAATAAACCTGTTAGGCTTATTCCAGCTGTCCTCCCGAGTCACCTAAGCGTCAAAATCCCCGCTAACGTTTGACAGCCTGTCTGTGCAGCAGCAGGTAATGGCACGGCAGCCAGAGCAGGCTGATTTTAGGAGTCAGTGGTAGAGCAGCATCAAGAGATTACATGGTTTGGTGAAGCAGGGTGAAACACCTGTCCTCCTCTCCCATCACTGACAGGGAAGCACGTGGACAGCCAGGGACAGGTTTCAGAAGCAGACAGGATGAGATGGGACACTGGCCCTGAAAGCATGAGCCCCATCCCTCCATCCACAGCTCAGGTTATCTGTCAGAGCAGGACCTTATGGCCAGAAAGTGCCATGATATTCACCAAATCCTGAATTTAGCCCAATTTTTTCCACCAATCAGACTGTGCTACAGATCTAAGCATCAGAGAAGAACTAGTAGTTGAAAACCAAGAGAGCCTTTCCACTGATTTAATCAGACTTTAAAAAACTCAAACCACTCTTCTCAGAAGATGATTTAAAACACTTGGGGCCCCTTTGAGGTGGGTTTTTCCACCCATAAGCTCACAAGCCACATATTGTGGGGTGACCACCCTGTGGGGAAGGGAGGCAAATACACTTTCAACTTTTTCCTTCCACGATTTCTTTTCAGACTGGATTTACAGCAGGTGACAGCAAGAGCAACACTGCAAACAGAGGCTGCAATTCACCGTTCCTGGGCGAAGAAAGGAAGCTTTGTGCTTTGTTAGAAAGAGTTTACCACTGGGTGCATGAAGGCACAATTCAACACTCACTTTGATTTACTTTATAGCTCCATTTGCTGTGTTCAGGTTTAATCACTGCCTTCTATTACTGCAGAAGGGGAATTTCTTCTGTACCAGCTGCCTGGCAGAGAATTCTCAGAAAACTACCGTATACTACAAAGGGAGGTAATAATCTTTCATTTTCCATGAAAAATACTAGAACAGAACATAGCTAAAGTGTGCTTTATGCATTGTCACAGATTTAAAGGGAATATTAAATTTTCAAGAGCTTCCAAACTGTCCACTCAGTACCTTGAAGGTGTAATTCTTATCTCACATATGGCTGAATAATCCTCTCTAGATCTTTCCATAATCTTCACATCCACAAGTGTGTTCTATGAGGCCAGATGGGGGATCCACCCAAATATACTGAAGGAACTGGCAAAAGAGCTCACCACACCACTCTCCACCCTTTAGCAGAAGTCCTGGCTATCCAGGAAAGTCCCAGAGGTGACTGGTGACTGGAGGTTGGAAATGTGACACCCAGCTACAAAAAGGGCTGGAAGGAGGATCCAGGGAACCTCAGGCCTGCAGCTTGACCTCAGTACCAGGGAAGGTGATGGAGAAGATCATCTTGACTGCTGTCACACAGCATCTTCAGCACAACCAAGGCATCATTCCCAGCCACCATGCATTCAGGAAAAGCAGGTCCTGCTTAACCAACCTGATCTCCTTCTATGAAAAAGTGACCCACTTAGTGGATGAGGGAACAGCTGTGGATGTATCTATCTGGACTTTATCAAAGCCTTTGACAGCACTTCCCACAGAATTCTCCTGGAGAAACTGGCTGCTCATGGCTTGGACTGATGCAGTTTGCTGGCTAAAAGCCTGTCTGACATCCAGTGCCAGGGAGTGGTGGTGACTGGAGTGACATCCAGCCGGGGCTGTCACCAGTGGTGCTTCCCAGGGCCCAGCACTGTTAAACATCTTTACTGATGGTCTGGACAAGGGCATCGAGGGCACTCTCAGCAAGTTCATAGACAACATCAAAGTGGGCAGGAGTGTGGATCTGCTGGAGGGCAGGAAGGCTCTGCAGGGGGACCTGGACAGGCTGGATCAAAGGACTGAGGCCAGTTGTGTGAGGTTCAACAAGGCCAAGAGCCTTGGATCACAAGGTCCTGCACTTGGATCACAAAATCCCCTGGCATGTCTCCAGGCTGGAGGGTGCCCCGCAGAAAAGCACCTGTGGGTGCTGCCCATCACCAGATGAGAGCAAGAGCACAACCAGACAGCATCACCTGAGAGCACAACCCACACAATCCAGCTTCTGATCTGCCTGAGGTGTAAGAACTGAAACAGCACCCTCAGCATCCTCAGAGCCCAGCTGATCCCTCTCACATGCTCTTTATTTCATGCCTGAAGCACTGATTGTTCTCAGGCTTGCTGAATGCTTGCTTTCCTAAAAGAAGCTGTAGTTAAGAAAAATGTTACAGTTTTCTATTCAAAACGCTTTATTGCAAGCATCCTGACCACCTCTAATGGCATTTTTTTAAACTGATTGCCTTGTACTTGAATAGTTTAGCGATTATAAAGCTAAATACTCAAGATATACCCAACAGATAGCATTTTATAGGAAAGATTTAATCCATTTTCTTTCATGTTGGGGCGTAGTAATTACAAAAGAGAAGACAAGCATGGCATTTTTGTAAATATATTTGCAAACAAAGTTGCTCACAAATGCTAATAAAGACCTAATGTACTGGTCTCTCACTTGAATTCTTTAACATGGTAAAAGAGAAGCACCATCCTGAGTGGAATTTTTCATTCACCTGAAAGCAAACTAAATTCTTCCCAACAAGAGAAACAAAATAAGGAATGACCTAAAATCCTCCTTGAAACTTATGAGTTTTTTTCATTGTCTTTTGCATTCCAGAAGGAGAAGCCACTCCCACAGTCCTGAGTAATGCACTCCATGGTGAGGCACTGAACCAGCAGGAATGTTTTGTTTGGAATCAGTCCAATAATAAACTGCACCTGTCTGTTTTACACCCTGCCTTGCAGCTCTGGTGCATTGTCTCCTTCTTCCCAGTGACCTGCTATGCCCATCTCCCGTGACACAGTTTTTAATTACTCCTGCAAAAGACATCCCTCTTGGCTCAGGAAAAAGGGAATGTCCACTGGACAGGAGACAACTAAGGCAGCAAAAATAAAAATCCCATCAGGCAGCAGGAATCAAAAGATCAACTCAATAACAAACCAAGTGTTCTCCTTTTGACATTCAATAATATGATACCAGGCTCATTTTTTAGAAAGAAAAATTGCAAAGTCACTTTGAAGTTTTCATGTTTGAACATGTTTGGAGCCTCGAGTGACCTCCATGATGGGAAAAGGCCCAAGACAAAGGAATTGCATTCCAGACCGTTCTGCACTGCTACCTAGAAGTTTGGAAAATTTATTTTTTGCACAAATGACTGCTACAAAAATGCTGCATATTTAATGACAATTACCAGTTTGCCATCAATATTTCTCCTTGTAGCATTTCAAATTATTCAGTGGAAATAATGAAGCTGTCATCTAAAATACTATATGTATCGTAAAATTTTACGTCCCACTTAAATCTCAGAAAAGAATGACAATAAACTTTGATTAAATACTTGCCTGTAACAGAGTGAGATGTCAACAGACAGCAGTAAATTCAGAGGGATTCCTATTGACTGCATGCCAGTTTGCTGAGAGCAACTGCATGAAGAGAAACTGTGTGCTGGCAGGATCCTGGCCTGGGCATCTCATCAACTAAGGAAAATGTTACATTTAAACGCAATAACAATCAAATTACAATAGGAGAAATTTCTTATAACCCTCCTGAATGTCTTCATCTCATCACAACATCACAGATTTATTTTTTTTTCCCATATTGCAGATCCAGCTTTAGAGAAGAAAGCATCCAGGGCCTGCCGTGCTCAGTCATCTCCACAGATGAATGTCACACTCCACTGAAATCCTGGCTCCTGCCTGACTTTGCTTAATGCCAGTCAACAGGTAAGAACAGCAGAGAAGAGAGGTGTCAGTTTGTCAGGGAAAGCAGTGGTGTATGGAATAAATTTAATTGCACTGGTCCATCACTATTATCAGAGCCCCACGGAGGGGAAGGGGATGCAAAAGAGATGAAGAGGAAGGGAGGTTGAGAACATCAAAGAAGGTGAAGCTGTGAAATAGAACAAACCACTCACAATAGACAAGAGGAAACAAACACAAATAAACCAGGATATTCTTTGGGAGGGGAGAGAAAAACAAAAGAAATGAGACAATCCTTAAAGTTTTGAGTCAAAAGACTTGGTCAAATGCCTCTACCAAAACATTTTTCATCACATAATGCACAATGAAGAAAAAGGGAATAACAATGCAGGAATATAAGGAGAAAGTAAAGGCAAAAATTACAAAAAAGGAACAGAGGCAATGATAATGAATATGGAAAGCAATGTATGTCTGGAAAAATGTTACAAAATCTCCATAAAATCAGAAGTCTCACCCAAATCCCTGCACAATTGGCCACAATCCTGTCCCTTACCTATGTCCAAGTGATTATTACACAGGTTATGAGAAAAAGATGATGACAAGTATAGAAAAAAAGCAGTATCTGTTTTCCTTCCCTATACATCCTCTACTGTAATTTGGACTGTTTATCCACAATTCTTTTCTCTTTTTATGCAAATGCACCTAAGAAAACTCATTTGTGAGTCCAAGGAAGCTCCACAGAAGCTCAGCACAGGAGAGGCACGTCAGTGAGCAGCTGCCAGGCCTGCAGAGAAGGTCCCAGCACACCTCAGAGCAGCATCTCCACAGTCAAGGTTAAAACAACCAACACACCTGCAGGAGGTCACCCATGGAGAGATCAGCTCTGCTGTGTCTCCTACCCCACACAAGAAAGACAAGTTGTTCCTTAATAAAGGAATTTGCTGCACCTTCACCTGCTGAGCTTGGGCATAGAAGCAGAATTAGTTCTACCTCGTGGCTGTTTGCACAATCCCTCCTGAACGGAAGAGAAATTGCTCAAGTGGCAGCTGAAAGTAAACATGGGTTGACTGCATCCCCAGAGAAAAGCACAAACAATTCAGGCTGCTGTTCCTAATAATTAACATAGCGCTGCAATCTGAAAACTTAAAGTATAAGAACATAACATAATCCATATTAGTGTTCTTCAGGATTTTTTTCCTCTATTTCTTTTCAATTTTTTCCTTATTTTCTCTCCATTATCCCTCCTCCTTGTAAATGAGGGAATCTACACAGGTGGGTTGATCAAGACTGATTGCAATTAAGATTTATTGTTGAAATTGCTGCTATGGTGTAATTGAAACAGGTGTCCCTCTATTTCTTTCTCTGTACTGCTTTGTTCCAAATGCCAAACAACACAAAATATTGTAGAAACCAATCACACAAATCATTTCAATGTATTAAAATATTATAAAATATACATACATTTTCAAAACTTTGAGGAAAAAAATATAAGTGGACTTGTTCACTCCAAGAGTGTACAGAATCCATTCCATCTTATATCTCTGCACAGGGGCAGAATAATTTTAGTGCAAGAATTCAGGCATTTTAGGTCAGAAAAAAATAAGGTGGCATTTTATACCCAATGCATCACACCTGTGAATTTCCAAACATTTTATTTTATACAACTTGAGATGCCATCTTCAATCTTAAAACTTTAAAAAAAATATAAGGGGCTTATTACAAAGGGAAAACTTACTGTACTCTCACACAGCCACTGATCTCAAAAAGAAAACTTTTGTGTTCAGACATGGAAAAAATGCAAACCTTTTGGGCCTTCTGGTTTGATTATTATGATTTTTCTTCAGATTATGCTACTCTTAATAATGACATGCCTTGCTCATTTCCTCATAAGCATGAGAAACCTATCACTAGTTGTTATCCAAGTGATATTCCCAAAGTAAATTGGCAATTTGCAATATATTGGCAATAGCAGACCCTTTTTCTCTTACAGCCCCAGAAACAACCCCAAAAGTGAGCTGGCATTAACATAGGACACTGAAAATTCATAAACAATAGTGCAGCAGATGAGGTTGATCTAAGTTGGCAAAAGACTTGTTTTCAGATACAGTGAATGCTAATGATAATAAATAATTGGAAATACCATCTGGACTCTTTAAAAAACCTCTTTCTCCAAGTCTGCAATTGAATCTCTAAAAAAAGAGGATCAATGCAAAAGAAAATGAAAACAGTAAATTAAAATTAGATTTATGCCAACTACTTAAAACTAAGAGCTCATTTAGAAGCAGTTAACACAAGAATGTGTTCTAGTTCAGCTGCAGAGTCTGGCCTAAGCTCATAAAGCAACTCTGAGAGCTCCCACTATCCATCAGGCAACGTTCAGAATCTGCAGGACCAAATACTAGGCTATTTTTTATTTTTATTATTACTACTATCTTTTTCAATTTTGTCTCTAATTGATCCACAAATCTCAGAACTGAGCTTTTAAAAATTGCAATAAAGAAAATACACCCTGTACCACAGATGATCATCAGCCAAGGGTCCAGATGAATGTCTGAGATCTGTTCTTGACCAAAACAACACAAACAGCAAGCCATGACCTTTGGTTCTTAAGAAGAACTTCCCACTGTACACCCAGGTTGAGCCAAGTAGCAACTGTGCATGTAAAGTGCATTAGACATTTTTCAGCTGGGTTAAGTTACTTCTGGCTAATGTACCCTGACCTCTGCTTGAACCATTTTTACATAATAAAGCTGTGAATTTTAGACAGAGTGTTTAATTCCCACTGTGTTTTGCATACTTCATTTAGTACTTAAAATGGGGATAAATCAAATATAGGAAACACAATATTAACAATATTTTCTGTGTACTTCCACTTTGCCTATGAGGTGGAACTTTAATTACATCATTAATAACAATGCCTGCATTTTCAGTCAGTAGTGCATCATTTCTCTAGTGCCATTTAAACTGCATTTGGTCTCTAAACTGCTCCACCCTCTGGAACTGGTTCACTGATTATATTGGAACAGCAGCCTCATCCTGCTTACATCTCAGCTAGCATGGCATCAACACAAGAATTTAAAGGCAGGAACCACTTATCATGACTTAAATTATTTATTTAGAAAAGTTTCCTGATATTTCCTCTCTCCAGAAAGTTTCTATAGAGTTAAAGGTGACAGCTGCTTTCAGGAAGAAAACAAAACAAAACAAACAAAAAAACCCAACAACAACAACAAAAAATCCATCAATGTTTTTCCTAATTATTCAGCATCCAAACTGTTTAAAACACATTAAAAAAATAGGGTATGTGGGCATCAATAGCTGCTTGGTTTTCCCAAACTGAGTGACAGAGCTAAAACCTGAAGAATGTATGAAAAAATGTCAAAAAAGGTCATTGCCAATGCATTTGTAGTGCACTCATGGTGCAGCCTGGGCTCACAGACAGAGAAGAGAGGGAGATGACAGAGGACAACAAAAAGGAATGTAAGGGAAGAAAACCCAGAAGAAGGAACTGCCTTTGTTGTCAAAATTTCACCAACCTGGGGCTGTCTCAGAGAGGCTGAAGGACCATGTGCTGAGGTGGGAGCTCAGACAAATGATGTTTGCTGGGTTCAGTGCCAGCAGCTGCCCTCCCACACCAACCTGGTCCTTATTTGCTTCAAAGTAGAAAAAAAAAAAAAAAAAAAAGAACCCCAAAGGGTCCAGATTGATACCAACGAGTCATCCCCTAAGAGATTTTCCAGCTCCTGTTGGAGAGCTGCTATTTTAACTTTGCTACCAGATTAAAGAAAAATACAGAATCAGTAAATGGAATCAGATGAGCACACCTCACCCCATTTTTAATCACCCTGAAGTGTCAAAGCTGTCAGGAGACATTTGGACATGCTTTTCACATATAAGAATAGAAACACAAAAAGCAAAGAATATCCGGCTAAAATTTGGTTTTCTACCGCTAAATTTCTTTGTGTGAAAAAAGCAATAACCTCTCTGCAACTTAGAAAATATTTTTGTTCTGATTATTCAGCTATTAAAATAGGAAAGTGTCGTTTCATGACAATTGCTTTCGGCAGGAGATATTTTACACTTATATTTGCAAGGAATAGGAATATAAGGAAGAACAATATTAAAACCTTCAGCGTTAATCTGTATTTTCAAAGCTAAGCACATTTTGACAAACTTTCTAATAGACACTGTTCAAAATTCATAACATATATGAGCATGATTACATTATTCTAATTTATTTTCTCTCCCCTCATGCACAGCAATAAAATTTTACCTTTGAACTTATATTTATTACAACTTTCACTCTATGAAGGGCATGCAGGCACAGAAATACAATAAAGCTGTGCTAATTCCATACATTATTGAAATCCTAACGGTGCAAATGGTATCTTACTGTCTTCATGCATACTTAAAATTTCAATCCAAAACCTATTCCCTTAAAAGGGATGGTTAAGCAACAGTATGGGGTTTTTATACATTTGTAAATTACTGTAGCAGAATTACATCTTATATATTCAGAAAAAAATTATGTAATACTAGTGTTTGTTTAGGTGTTGTAAGCAAATCTTGATAGATGCTAAATAATTGAGATCTCCATCCATCAGTCTCCTAAGTACTATAAAAATGCAGAGAGGGGAAATGCTAGAGAATAGCCTTTGCTCACCCATGGGCTGCTGTAAATTGTGCCTAATTCCAGCAGTAAAAATCCCACTGACTTCCCCTAAATGTGAAGTCTACAGCTATGCAGGATCACTTTGAACTTAATAAAGCACAAAAGGAATTTAGACCAGGAGGATCAGGGGTCACCCATAAAACAACGAGACCTGGCCAAGGAAAACATCAGGACTAACATACAAGAGAAATTTGGGGCATCTCTTAACTCAGTGGATAGAGCAGCAACTGCTCCAGCAATCCAGGTGAGGGAGGAGCTCCTGCAGTCAGGTAGATGACAAAGTGTAAAAGTTGACTCCAACTGCAAGTGCAATATTGGCAGAGCTCCCCTCTCCTCGCAAAGGTCACCGCGCGCATTAGCTCCAGCTCCATTGATCAGCAGCTGAGATAGCAGCGCCCGCACGCTCCTCGGAGCCAGCAGCAAAAGAGACAAGGGGGTGACTTTCTGCATACCATGTCCTCATCACATTCCTGGTAATTGTTCAGTCACAGATAAGGCACAAATAGGGAAAAAGCAGCAGAACAGAGTCCTCTGAAAACATTAACAGAAACAACAACCTTTGCGCTTGGCACTGAGGCATCAAAAATGATAGCTATTATTACTGCTGTAATTACATGGCTGGGACTCAGAAGAATTACATTTTGCTTCCCTGGAAACACAGCCACGTGTCTGACATCTAAACCCACAGGAACAGGTCTCCCCACCATGGCAGTCTGCAGAATGCCTGCAGGACCTGGAGACACGCTGCCAGAAATGGTGCAAAAGGCTCCCAAACTCATGGGGTCCTCCTGGAGGCAGGCAGTGACAGCTCCCAATTTCAGATCAAATTTAAGCTCCTGAGCCACTCTGTGCCATGGGAAACCCAAACAAGACAAGTTAAACCTCACCTCTGCATGAATTCCCAGCACCAAAGAGCAATGCAGGGAGCAGCTCACCACAGCAAACTACAATGGTGTGTCTCTCCTACATGAAGGTGAGCTTTCAATATCAGCAATCCCAGCTACCAAGCCAGAATTCAACAAAATCCTCAGAAATGGGGTCTCAACCATGTCTGATTTGGAGAGGAATACTCACTTTTAAAAAGTAAGGAGAAAAAAAATTTTGCATTGCCAGATAAGCAATGCAAAATTTTTACCTGGTCTCAAGCAGTTAGTTGGAACCTATTCCATTATGGACTTTAAGTCACCTCATTGGCAACACAACCTCCCAACATATTGAAAACCAGCAGGAAATGTTGAATTAATACATATATGCTAACAAGCACTCCTACAGCCATGAATGTTTAATCCAGTTTTTCACTAGCTGACACAGTCCCCCATGGCTGCTCTGTGGTTTTGAAGCTTTGAGACAAGGGAAGGCAAGGGCTGTAGAGCAGGGAACCACAGAAAAATCAGAGGGACAAGTCTCTGGAGAAAGCCTGGAGCAGAACACTCACAGCAAAAGTGGAAAGGCAGAAATGTTAACAACTGGAGTGGGATGGAGGAGGGAGAGAAGGACAGGAAAGTGAGGACCCAGGAAATCAGCCTCTCTCTTCAGCAGTTGTAGGGCTACATTTGGATGATGTGTAGAATACTTCCCAGCCATATATAGGATTTTAACACTTGTGTGCTGTATATACAAAGAGATGCGAACAGAATGAGTTTTCAGAGAGTGCAATACTGGCTGACTGCTCAAGGTAACTTATTACACACTGGAAAAAAGGAAGTTCTACACACCTTTGGGGTCTTACCAATACATCTTAATGTTCTGGACCATGACAAATGATTGGATAACAACTCTTACTCCCCTTGTCATCATCCATCTTCTTAGGAGGCTTATTTCTTCAAATCCTGATGATGAACCTCTGTAGTCACTTATCTGAGCAGTGAAAATTTATTGCCTTTACTAGAAAATGAAATTCTCTTCCAGGAGAACTGCACTGGACACAAAAGGGCAAATTTCCACCCTGGAGTATATGGATGCACTTTCTTTCTCCTTAGTGGAAACTGTATACATTTATCCAATGTCAGGATTTGGACCAAAGGGTATCTCCTGTGTTAATAAGAATGGCTAATTTCCAATTAAATAAGCTTACAGATCATCGAGATGCCCTAATGAGAAAAAAAAAAGATAAGGCCACATACTAATCCTGCTTTCACTGCACATATTTAATAGGGCTGCCAAGGCAAAGTCTCCAAAATACTTACTAATTACACTGGACTGCCTCCAGCTGCTGTCACTGCCAGGGAATGGGCAAACTTTGCAACAAACCAACCCACCAAGAGTTCAGAGACAATATTATTATTTTGGGAAAGCCTTGAAGGGGTCAAGAAACAAGAGAATAAAGTAGTTCAGGGCTGATTTGGACAGAAAATAGTCTGTGGACTTCATAAGCAGCTGCAGAAAGATATTTTGGCACAGCTGGGAGCAGCTGCCAAACTGGCAAGGTGCAGAAGTGCAGAGTAAATACTCCACAGCATCATGTTGGAACTAAACAAAAACTGTCCCCAGAAGATACAGAACCTGTAGTGCAGACTGGAGTGTACAAAGAAGAAAAGCCATAGGGCACAAGTCTATAAACTCTGCTGAAATAATCCATAAACGTCATCTTATTTGTGTGTTCAGTGGCAAGATACAATACCCCAAGGGTGGTTGTTCCCAACACAGGGAGAGCCCAAACACCAAAGGATGACTGGAAGACCTGAAGGCACATGACTAAGAAAATCAAATTCCTACTTCTGTCAATCAATAATGAGAGCTAGCAAATCTGTGCAGGTGGCACGTGACCCTCACGAGAAACACCACCAGGAGCAGTCTCTGCAGCCTTCTCATCCAGCTGCTCTGAGCCATTAACAGCTCGAGCCAGGAACCTCCACTCCAGCTTTGCAGTGCAAGGAGGGTTGAAAGAACTGCAGGTGCCCAGAGTGACACCATAAATATTGATCACAGTGCTCATTCCACTTCATTAGCCATGGAGCACACAATGGTTCCCAAGGGAGAGGAAAAGGCAGGACCAAATTTAATCACACTGCCATACTAAAATGCAAACCTTGTGGAATATTATTTCAATTACTGCTGCTTATTCATGCCAATTTCAGCCTATTAAAAAAAAAAAAGAAGTGTTTCTGGACAGTCAAAACTCTGAGCTGCCAGAAAGGTATATCCACACTACATGAAATCAGCCCTCTGTAGTGATACCCAAGAGAGCCCTGCAACCAGCAAAAAGCAGTTTTTCAGCCCAGCACCTCTCCCTGGGCCCCTAAGAAACACAAGTCATGAACCAGCAGAACTTTTGCTGCTGCAGCAGGTGTTTCTGAGCCACAAACTGGTGTCTGGCAGTGAAGGGGCCCTATAAACTCAGTCCCTTGTTCAGACTGACTTTCTGTGGTGAGCTGACTCTGGCTGGGCACCAGGTGCCCACCAAAGCCACTCTGCCACTGCCCTTCTCAGCTGGGCAGGGGGAGAGATTACCATGGATTGTCATGGAAGGTTCACGAGGTGAGTTAAGGGCAGGGAAGGATCACTCATCAGTTACAGGCAAAACAGACTCCACTCAGGGAGATCAGTTTAATTACCAGGATAATAAGAAATAAACCCAAATCTTAAAACACCTTCCCTCCCCTCCAGGCTTCACTTTAATCCCAATTTTCTCTTCCACCCCTGTAGCTCACTTGCTACCAAAACCTTGACACTCCAAGCCAATACACCTACATAGTATAGTACATAAATCCTAAACCACTTAACCTTCAAAAATATATGTCTGGGAACCCTGCCAGAGAATATTTGAAAAGGATTACAGTAAATGTATTAGTTGTCACTTAAAATTAAAATATGGATTTCAATTGAAACTCTATATAAGGGGGACTTTTTCCCCCAAAATCCGATAGTTAGCAACCATGCTGAACGAAGGGGAAATTGTACAGTCAGCTCAGACTACACAGGGCAAGCTGATATATTTTAAAAGCTACATTTTTATCTACTGAAATAAAACATTTTACTTTTTTATTTTTCTCCTTTAATCAGAATATAACCTCATTAAATGACAGTGTGTGAAAAGAACATATAAACTAGAAAGAAAATATAAAAACTTTCTGAATAATTTAATGTTTATTGCTTTTAGACTTTGATATTCTGGTCTTTACTACTTAAATGCAGTTTAAATGTATTACTTGCCACGGCCTTTACGTTAAACCCAGTAAGTCTGCAATTTGTGATAAAACTCCTTATCTCCCTCTTTCTGAACCTCCACAGAGATCCAAGGTTAATTTGCAGATAATATTACTTCATGAAATAATTATCTTAGTCTATAGTACTTAAAATAGCTAAATTCAAGAAAGATAGTTTAGCAAATGAAGCTGTTAGGGCAGCATGTGAGGCTGCTCCCACGGGCACACACAGCCCCACCTGGCAGCACCTTCAGCAGGGGCAGAATCTGGGTACCCCACACTGGAGCAGCCACTCCCACAGGAATTCAGGACAAGGATGCTCCATGAAAATCTGGGATCCAGCCCCATCCAACCTCTCCCTCCAAGCCCCCAATGGCAAGGCTGCCTCTGCATTCCTCTTCACAACGCCAGCACTTGCTGAAAAATTACTCTCTCCAGCCATTCTTTCTTATACTGCTAATTTTTCCAAGCATCCTCCTATTAAACTACACAAATACAACCATTTAGTAAACATCCCATTAACCAGGTCAGCATACAGTGTTCACAACTTATTATGGAGCAGCACCAAATCAGTCACAGAAGCAATTATGCAATTTTAGAGCAGACAACTCACTTTAATCTTCATATGGGGCCGGGGATGTACATGCCAATGCTCATTCACAGCACTCATTCATTTCCACGTATTGTATTCCATTTGTTTCACCCTCACTTACATGGCACTTGTGTCTTTTGATTTGTAAGTTTTGTGGGCTGTCAGAAAATATGAGCTCAGCGCCCCACCCTCTATGTCAGGGATTTTTTAATTGAATTTAAGGGCATTTAAACACTTCTAGTGCCTGGGGGCAGTGGAGAAGCTGGGCTAGATATTTAGAATCAAGACAAACTGCTACCAATATGTTAAGGCTTTATAAAGCCTTACCTATTAGTAACAATAAACAAGCATTAAAAAAAACCAAACCCAACAACAAACATTAAAGAAGCGAAGATCTTTCCAGAACTATTTAAAATAGGTGGTTGTAGAGAAGAGAAATCAGAGCTAAGAATCTGGGATGCTACAGTTACAACACAGGGGAAAAAAATGCCTGTTAAAATCCCAGCTTTATTCAAAGACATGCATTTATTGAAGCGCCTTGGGAAAACGGGATGCCATATAATATTAACAAACAAGAACATGCTCTGTCAACCACATGCAGCACCACAGACATTTTGAAGACCTAAATAAATAATGTATTAGAAAACCTAGCCTAGGCTGAATTAATTCAGACTCCAATGATATAAATGAACAGCAGTACTGGAATTATTTCCTTGGGACTTTAGTCATATATAGCATTAAAAGTTAAGGCCTTAAGATACTTATTGATAGGCAAGAAACTGCAATCCTTAGATCTATGCATGCCCAGGGAGCACTCTGCCCAACTTAGAATCTCAGAGTTTCCAAGAGAGTTACCAAACCACTCAGCTTTATTTGCAAACACCATGAAATAGAACAAAACACCCTCTTGGCTCTAGTCCCCTTTGACACAGCACTAAGTGTACAACAAACAGTGCTGACTTGGTATTAAACTTGGGAAATCCACTGAAACCGGGCCAGGGGAGTGATGGGAATTCTGCATCTGGCAACAAAAAACGGAATTTGAACTTACAGGATCATCTTGGTCTTTACAATATACTACAGACAGCCAAGGTCCACTTCCTCCCTGCTTCAAGCACTTATGGAGCCTTTTCTACAGAACTGCCCAGCACTGATTAGGTTCATGAGGATTTGCCAGTTCTGCTGCATTTTCACTACAAAAATGATGTGGTTCTTTATGTCACAACCCCATTTGCCAGTAATGAATGGAAACAACCCCCAGATCAGGGGCAGACCTAGGTACAGCACCAGAGGAGATGTGGAAAGGGGCCAGGTGAACCTCACACCAGCTGAAAGTGACTTTTTGTCCCTCCTGCAAAGCACCCTGGGCTCACCAGACCCAGAAAATTCCCTCTCACTTGCTAAGGGCAGATAAGGATTTTTCCTTCCAAAAAAGTCACTTTACAATCATCTCACTCCAGATGCAGTGCCTGAATCCCCATGGACAACACTGGCAACAAGACCAACCCAGGAACTTCATGGGATTATACTTTCCTTGTCAGGAATATGAAAGGAAAAAGCAGTGTTGTCTGTGTGCTACTGCCCCAGTCCACAGGGGTGTATTGGCTCATTTTTATCTCTTTTTTCTCTTTCTGGTCTTGTTAATTACGAGGTAAATGTGAGGGTTCATTGATAACAACACCATCAGGCAACTGATGGCAAAATATAAACCTCAGCTGTCAGAAAGGAGCTGGACAAATTCATGCTTACAGCCCATGTCTCCATAGGAATTTTTTAATAAAGCATCTATTTTAAGAACCATGACAAAAGGTGACACTAAAATTATACAGTAGGGGAAGACCAGGCTTCAAATTGTGAAATGCATCCCAACGATCCAGGATTGACTCTGTTTCTAAGGAAACTCCACCTCATATATATATATATATATATATATATATATATACATATATATGTTCTCTCCACAAACTTGGCTCTGACATTTGCAAGGTGCCTAAAGATACAAACTGAACAAGCTGTTTATTTAGAAAGGGACCAAGAAATATCTTATCCTCTTACTTGTTTAACTCTCCTAGACAAAGGCAGTACCTAATTTGAGGCAATTACAGCCGTACTTCATGCAGACAGAAAGAAAAACACCATACAATGGAATTTTAAATTGTTCTCAATCTCCTCACAGAGCTAATCTTTCTCAACTCACTAATTTCCATTCACTCCAGCACTTCACAACAGCTCCCATTTATTAAATACGAGATTCAGTTCACAGATAAACAATTCAATAATGTAATCTACACTTAAAATAATAGCTTGGCTTCAAAGTTTGGGGTGAATTAGGAGTTTTCCCTCTTTATAGCTGTTCTTACCATCATTTCTTGTCACAACTTCAGAGCTGAGGTCGTGTAATCGAGGTGCTCTGAACTTGTGTTTCCACACAAGGCAGGATCTATGTGAGGATTAAATCCTGTCCCACAGAACTCCCTGAATTCAGTGGGAAATCTGCCCACAGGGGAATGCTGAAGAGCATTTAGGAGCCACATCTTGCGGCTGTTTTCCCCGCTCTCCAACTTCTCTGCTACTTTATCACGTGTTTTTCTCTTTCCATTACTGCCACCTGACTAATCACAAACTGCTGCCTAATGAAGAGTGCTGGCATTACAATACTTAATTAGAATTAAGAGAAAGATTTACTTTAAAAACCTGACCGACCAATATGCCCCAGAGCCAATCTCAGCAGCGCAGAACTACCCCAAAATTTCCATGTTCCAAACTCTTAATTAAAAGTTTGTCAAAACTTCTTACTTTACAGCGAAAGCCTTCCCCTCCAGCATCCATTAACCTCAAAACAAGTGACTAAATTGTTTTTAAATCAGCTCTACTTCATAAACAGCTTGATAAAAAGAAACTCAAAGAAAGTACAAGACTTATCTTTCATTTCCACTCAACAGCCTTCAGAACTACTGTACAAAGGTGGCTCTCACAATCACTCCTGTCCAGCACTGAAGGAATTTCAGCTACAGAAAAAGCTTTCTGTAGGGCCACCCAGCAGGGAAGGATTAAATTACACAAAAAATCCCTGCTTTTTTCCCTCCACTGAAGGGCTGTGGTCAGAGATCAATGTGAGAAGCTGTCTATTGAAGTTACTGGAATTGTTCCCTTATGTAAGCCTCAGGAGAAGGTTGGTGCTGACACCCAGAGCACAGCACAGAGCCAGACCCGGGGTGCAGCTCCTGCCCGAGGATCAGGGAGCACTGAGACCTCCTGGATGCTCCAACCCTTCCTCCTTCCCCAGCTCCTCCAAATCCCTCCTCTCCCTCACCCCAATCCCTCCTGCAGACTGAGCTCCAGGGCAGCCCACACCCCACTTCTTACAGATATTCACTAACAGTCTCCTGTCTGCAAACCAAGTTTAGTTTATTTTTACTTCATACAGAACTTAACTGGCTTATTTTGAAACATTTTTTTGTTCCATGAGTCATATCATCTGATTTGCACTCCATCCCACTAAACCTCATACACAGAATGCAATAAAACACAACCAGTCACTTCTTTACCCTAATGACCTCCTGTTTAATTTAAGCCCTTTTATACTTTCCTGACTATTTCTCTTAGGTAAAAGAAGCCTTGGCTAAAATAATTTTGAAACGTGAACTGGGCAAATTTCTCTATTAAGAATCTGAAAAATATCACATGTGCCAAATACTATTTTTTGGCTTGATTCAGCCTGGCAACCTAAGAAAATCAGAATTTGCCACTGTACAGTTTATCCATTAGCTGAACACTAGAAAATTTTGAAACATTTTACTAATGTAAGCAAAATGCCTTATAGACTCCACTTGGGATGAGGAGGATAAAATGACATAAAGCATCCCCATTACCTATACTCCCCAAGAAGCTGTAAGTTTTAAAGTCTTAACATAAATGGTACAATATTATGGTCAAGGAATATGGTCTGCCATCCATCATATCTACATATGAGAAACCCTTCAGTAGAAAAGTCATGAAATCCTTAACCCCCTTTGGAACCCACTTAATCCAAGGAAACAGAACCCTTATGGATGAGATGAACCCTCACTGTCCCATCTTCCACCTGCTCCTCCTGGTGCCTTCAGTCACACTGGGGTCACAGATGCAGAATTTTGTCATTAGTAAAACTTTTCAAACAGATCCTTCCAACCTCCTTCCTCTTTCATCCACTTAGTCAATTTTACAGCTTGTCATCAACCTATGTTTTTAAAACAGTTCTAAAACAATCCTATTTTGTTCACATCTTTTTGTGAATCAGAGTTCCCTAAGAAATACAACAACCCTCCAAAAAGAATATGAACTATATGTATGTGAAGTTCTGCTTAAAGAAAACAGCCAAGCAGGTATTTTATGCTTCATTTCACTGAGAAAACAGGAATTCTTGTAGGTATCTACAAGTATTTCTCAGTTTCGTACTGAAACAACTTGTTTGGTTTTTTTTCTACAACAGGGACAAAACCAAATAAAACTATTATACAATTTCTTTTCCAGACTTAAAAAATTAGCTATAAATACTTCAGCAATTATAAAATACAAGAACCTTATTTCAGTCTCATAATCAAAAGGTTAGAAAGCATCAAACTCAATAAAGGCTCCATAGACATTAAAAGCACCTTATTTTAAAAAAAAAAGTTTTTAACTCTATATATGCACTAGCCTGGTTTATAAATGTTAATCCCTCCACAAAGTTTTTTCAAAGCACTTGCACCAAAGTAACAGACCTACAGGTCACACACACCCCCCTGCTCTTTAGGTAACCTTTACCACAAGCTCAGATCAACGTAGGTCAAACTTATTCCTTAACATTTAAAACAGAAAGGGCAATACAGATCTTGCCATATTAACTGATGTTTATATTTTTCTTAATGTTATAGCTCCCATTTCTGAAAGGGCTACCTCGACCTTTTGTTCCTAACCTACAAGTGTCTGAAGCTCAGGTTAATTTTTAAATAACATCTGCACCTGTTGCTCCCTGTCACAGTGCAAAGTGGGAGCTGAGTATTTGAAAATCCACCTCCTCTCTGCTGAAACAGCCATAGGGAAGAAGCAGCCTTTGCCCTCTCCATTTTAGCACTGCTCTGAAGTCTTGTAAAACATCTTTTGGAGACAGAGGGTATCAAAAAGGAGCACTAGATACTGAAAAGAATAGTGGTTTTGCATAGCAATTCATTTGAGGGCATTCTGCACTGACCACCAGCTCACACGTAGCTGGCACCGAAAAAAAATAAGTTCACAGGTGGCTTTAATATCTTATAGTGACAGCACAGGAAGGATGAAAGCTGGCTTTATTCCTGATAAACCCCACTACATCTCCATCAGCCAAATATGAGGAGCTAAAATTACCATTGGATACCAACTGTAGCTGCCTTCTGGGTGACTGACACAAGACAGCACCAGCATTTGAAAAAGCACAGCCACAGCTTAGATGGAAATCATGCAACATATCTGCATTCAAAGATAAAGAAAATAAAACAGAGTATGCTTGAGTTTAACCTCACAATTCCAGCCCACCTGTCCAGCATTAGATATATCAGCCTGTACTTTAGAGAAATATTCCTGACTGCAAGACAGTTATTTACACACACATAGCTACTAAAAGAACCACTTACAGACTTTTCCATTTCTGTTTTCCTTGGCTGGCAGGACACATGCTTGCTATAATCTTGAATGAAGTAAAACTGTTAAAGTGTGACTAAGCAGAGAAAGCTCTAACTTTCCAGCAGCTTACCTTAAAATTAACCTGAAGCTGATCTTCTATTTCTTTTGCAGACATCATTTTCAGCAGAGGATTCAAAGACAGTAAATTCTCCTGAACACGGAGGTGTCGGTCCTCACTTTGTTTGTGAGTCTAGAGAAGGGCACAATCTGCATTTTGAGTTTTTAAATGTTTCCAGCAGGAGACATCAAATATTTGGCATGGTACCAGCTGCTGGGAGGTAAGGCTTGATGGAGGCAACTAAATCCACTCCACCTGGCTTGTTAGCAACCAGCCTGCTCAAAGAGAACATCAACCTTTATGACTACAAGAAACACAGGTCCCAAACCTACTGAACAACTCGCACATCATGCTTCAGGATTCCTCAAACACTCATAATACTCAGCCCTGCTACTACACTGCAATTTCCTTCTTCCTCCATGGCTGCTAAATGAGAAATATGGATCTTACCTAATTGCTAATTGCTAGAAAGCTTTGCATGTTGCCTTTTAGAATCTGCATTTCTAAAAGTCAGGAAAACATGCTGGTTTGGGATCAGCAGCTCCAGTGAGATACATGCAGGAAGTAAGAGGAAAGAACTTATTTCAAACTTATTTTCAGTAAATTGAACAAATTTTTTCTCTGAGAAATTAAACAGAATCAGCAAATTAACTTTTTATCATCAATCCACTGCAAAATGAAAAATCATGAACACTATCCAGGGAAGAACTTGGCTTTGCTGAGATTGGACTCTAAGATGTCTTTTCCTACCAAAGTGATTCAATGACTCCTGGTAAAAAAGGACTGGCCAGGTGGCTGCTTCCCTTGTGCCCTGAAAGAGGAAGGAAAGCAGCTGCCCTGTGCCCTTGCAGCCCCTTCCTCCTGCAGGATTTGGGCTCAGCTGGTGGGGATGCTCCTAGCCCCTGGGATGCTCCAGCCCCTCAGGATGCTCTGCACAGAGCAGAGCAGGGATCTCAGACACTCTTGGGGACCACAGGACACACTGGCACTGACATGGAAGCACAGACAGGCAGCTGAGCACAGCACTGTTGATATTCCACCCCCAAAGAGTCTTCAGCTTCTCCAAGTGCAGAGCTTCACTGTCAACCCCTGGCAGAATGTAATATTGGATCTTAAACTAACACTGCTTTGATTACCTTACTTCCCTTTACTCCTCGCTTCAATTCCAACAGGATTTCACTGTCTGCTCTGGCAATTGAGTTGTGTGAATAATGGATTTCTGTATGGGCACTGAACCAAAAAAAAAAAAAAAGGGAAAAAAAAAGGGAAAGGGAAAAAGAAGAAAAAAACTAATGTTTAAAGTAGAATTGAAGAGAGACTGGGGGAGGATTAAGGAACAAAAAATAATTTCAATGTAAGACAAAATATTTTTTAATCTGAAAGGAATATTTTGCTTTTGCTAACAACCTCTTTTAAAAATATTTTGAATTTTAAATTTTGTTTAAGACTAGTTCATTTACAAAAAAAAACCCCAAAACATTAATCATTTAATCTAAAAAATGCTGAAAGAAAACATTTTATCTCTGAAATACTATTCCCCAGTTTTACAAATAAAACTGCCAGATGGAACAGAAACTTGGAAACAGATGTATTTCAACCCAAATGTACTTTTTCAGTGAACTTATTAACACTGAAAAACAAAAATCCTCTTATCTTCTTGGCAAGCGCCAGGTTCTAGATTCCAACTGCCTAGAACCAAAGAGATGGCACAGGAAAATAAAGCAGAACTGCTGTGCTGAAGCTGCTCTCAGCAGCACTGCCAGAACCCCTCTGGCTGCAGTGTTTTACTCCTGAGCTGCCCCTTTGGCAGATGGTCCATGGCAGGGAGGTTCACCCCCCGAGCTGTGGGTCCTGAGAGCTGCCAGGTGTTATTGCTTCATCAGCTGAGCCTGGGAAGGATGCACAGACACCCCCAGGGTGCCTCAGAGCTCCAGGTGAGGCAGGAGGTGCTGAGGATGGAGGTTTTGTGACAGGTGCCAGGACCAGTCCTTCGGGTGACCAGCAGCATCCTGGGCCCCTCTGGACTCTGCTGCTCTGGCTCAGCACCTGCATCTCCCTGAACTGTGCATAAGGAACAGAGAGATCATTCAGCACCATTATAAATACTGTCCTTAAAATGAACACACCATTTATTACAAGTTTGGATTGTTTGCCCATGTAAACTCATGGCATCCCTGCCCATGGCAGAGGGGATTGGAATGAGATGATCTTTAAAGTCCTTTCCAACTCAAACCATTCTCTGATTCTATGAATTTTAACTCCCACAAACCAAAGAAACCCTGACAGTGCAGGGAGGCACATACTCAGCAGCTTTTGAGCTGTACTTAGATTTGTTAACCAGAAGTAGAGTAGAAGAGTCTGAATACAGCAAAATCACATGACCTTTGCATTAATCCCTGCTGTTGATCTAATAATTTTCTGATTAAAACAATTAAGCCTTTGTGTATGACTTATTTCATAAATTTGATTACTTAAGATACCACGCTGTTCACTGTCTCAGAGAAATCCTCTCTGCTACTAATAGTTCTTCTGGTAAGAATTTGAACAAGCAAAAGCAAATTAATAAATGATGACATGGGAATTCCAGCAAAATAGATTGATGACTTGTGGGTATGATTCTGAATAATAACATTTTACGACCTACTCAAGAGCACTGCTAATAGGCAAGAATTCACTTATGGCACTGTCAGAAACATTTATAAAATGCTTGGAAAATGAATTGTTACTTTTATGAGTCATAGTTGTTATTTCATGAGTTTATTGTTATAGTTGCTTTTACGTATGTGTTCTCAGGTTGTGCTCCTCACCATAATGACTGCTCTGCACAAGCTGCACAACAGGCATTTCTAAAAACAAGGTCTGGTTCGACATTTGTTTTGTTTCAATCTCATTTTCTATTATCAGTGCAGCCTAAAATAGATATGGGAAAATGACAATAAAACAGGTGAAATTCCTTCATCAGACCGAACCCAACATGTTTATATATTTTGTAGTGCCTAAATCAAACAACTGTGAAATTACTTCTGAAGGACAAGTACTCCTGTCTGGACTGAAGTTCTACCTGCTGACCCTGAGCCAAGCCCTGCTGTCTGAACGTCCCCTGACTCACCACACTCAAAGTGCTTGTACCACTTACAAAGACAAAAGAAGCAAAAGAGGATTGTGGTCACCGTCATTTCAAAAAATGAAACACAATACGCTTTGGCTACTGCACAACTGCATTTAAAAATGAAAAAGTTTTGACCATGTTCATGTTTTGTGAACTGGAAAGTTTTCAGGGAGCTGCTTTCATCTGGTCAGTGCACAATAATGTTTGTCGGTGCTAATCAAGGCTGCCCAAAATCAAATGTCAGACACTTGCAGCTATCTGCCCAAGAACACATTACTAACAGGCAATTATTCAATTCCTTGTTGAACAACCAAAAACAACCACTCTGAGAAACACCACAATTAATTCCTGAGGTGTCTGCAAATATAAAAAAAGAGCTTTCCAATAAATTCTTTCATCTGAATTATAGATCAATGTAGCCAATGACACACACAGTCCAATTTTTAGTACAATCATCAATTTTCCTATACTGTTCTTTTGGCTTCACAGACTTTTTCAAATATATCCATTGACCTTCACCAGCTAAATAAAAGACATCATCCTGAAAAATTTTATTTAGAAGAAGAATACAAAAGAACTCTTTCTCAATTCTATGCATTACTTGACGTGTTTCTACACAGTATCTAATTTAATTTGACTTATTACACTACTGCCTTTTGTTGATACAGAAGAGAAGCACTCAAGGGATATGGACCAGACACTAAAAGTATCTTGCACATGTTCAGTAACTTATTAACAGAGATTAGAGACACTCCTAGGTGGGAGAAGACACCTAATAATGACAAAGTAATGAGATTACTATTGTCTTCTCATTACTCCTCATCTATGCTAAAGCACTGCAAATCACAAATTACAGACTCCAGCTACTACATAAAACCCTGCTGTCCATAGTATGTGCTCTGTGGAACTACTTCACTATTACAAATTAACCTATTTAAGAAACAAAAAGCCATTTCTGTAGCTCTAGGCTGAGCACAAGTGTTACATCATTGAAGTTCATGCAAGGCCTTACACAGAGATGCTGTTTTGACAGGGAAGCCTTCAGAGAAACCCCACAAATCAGAGCTTGACCCAGCTGTGACTTGCTCCCAAGTTGCCCAAGCTCCAGCTCAGGCCAGCAGCAGTTTGTTACCCGGGCCAGTGTGACAATCTCCCCAGAAATGATGGCTCTTTAACATGGAAAGAAAGGAAACCACAAGGGATTCAAAGGTGAGGCTTTAGTTGGAGAAAGGAGGTTCTTTAGCCCCCGCTCACCTCTCACATGGCATGGGCTGGCACCGTGGACAGTACATGGGAGAAGGAAGATGTGGTGACCAAAAGCTCCTTTTTGGCAAGTGAAAAAACAGACTTCACATGGAAAAGGCCTCCTGTGTCTGAGCCATGGAGAGCCCAGTGTTACAATGCCAAGCACAGGTGGCAAAGGACACAAGCTCAGCCGCTGAGGATGGAGAAGGGAGGAAAGGACAAGAAGCCTGATGGCAAACTCTTCTGCAGCACACCTGACACCAACAGCACAGAAGCTGCTCGTGAAGAGAAGTGAGCACACTGCAGCAACACGAGGAGAGCACCTCATCACAAAGTCTGGCATTTACATGAAAACCAAGACGTCTTCCTGGCAGGGATGCAGAGACAACCCAAAGTACCCTAATCAACACACTCAAGGCTCAAATGAGCTGTTAAGTTGATGATATACTGGATCTGGCATTTAACAGGGTCCAAAAAAGTTATTTTTTTCATCCCTTCAGGCATTCAATAGGAATACTGAGCAATAATGCCAAGCATGGATGACAGAATGACTGGATAAATCACTGGATTTTAGAGCGGAATTCTACAAAAGACGCTTAAGTAAATGAAAATAGCAGCACACAACACAGCTTTCAGCAGGGCCACTGCTTGCACAGAATACTGAGCATGTGTACATTGCTAAGCATGGACACAGGCCTTATGCTATTTCACCTGTAAATGACACATCTCAGTTTAAAATAATTCCCTTCTGACCTCCTACTGCCAGCTAACCAGGTACTCCAGGTAAAACACATTAAGCAAAGCTGACACTTACTCCAACTTTTATCCGAAAAAAAAAAGCAGACTACTTTTTGCAAAGGAAATCTAGGTAAGAGAACATTACAGAAGGAAATAAATAAGGTTATGAACAAAGCAACTACATTAGTGAATTGAGAGAAGAAGAAACAATTTGATTCTTTTTCCAACTTCAACTGTAAGAACTCTTCCAGATCTCTCATACTCAATCAAGACTTCAGAAAGTCTTCAGAGTAGTATTAAGCAGTGATTCTAACCTGCCTGGTAACCTGGATATTTCCTGGTGAAACCTTCTCAGTTTTAAGTGGACACTGATCACATCTAGCAACAATGCTTGCCTCAGGCTGGCAGGGTGGGAAGAGTGTCCCACCGTATTTTTTTGTAACTAGAACATGCAGAGAATAATTGAAATGAAAAGGGTATTGTGAGACTTCCAATACCTTGTTGAACAATTGAGTGAAAAAGGGACACTTCAAAGGCCTGGCTTCTGAAGGATCATAGCCACAGAGAACAGTTTGATCAGAGATCAGTGAGCATCTGCCATGGAACACACTTTCTGTCCCCAGCACAAGTTGGGGCAAAGGGATGGATGCTGGCACAACTCTAACAGTGTGAAGTACGTGGTGCTCCTCAGCAATGCCAGCCTCCCTCTGCACTCATCCTGCTGCCCTGGACCTACAGTAATCATCACACATCAGCAGAGACCACTCAGGCAAAATTCATTGTGAGCTCTTTACTCTCCTGGACATTCTGGCTGTGTCATTTTGTAGCAATTGAAGATTTCTTTTATTCCCCCCATTCTCATAAACTAACAAGAAAACCACATAGATTTAAATATATTTTAAGAGAATCCTGCTCTTCAGACAAAACAGCCATTACTTCTTTCTGTCAGGTTCTAGTGCCTCGTAAACAACCCACTATATTAACCACTTACCAATTAACCCCTTGTTACCACCCTGAAATTGCTTCCTGTGCTTGGTCTCACCACCACATAAAAGAGGAATGCTCCATTTCAGATACAATATCAGGCTCTAAAGTTGCACAATTTTGCCACTTTTGAGATGATAGCCCAGTCTTGCTGTGACTAAGGACTGCAAAATTGTGCTCCATGTAATTGAATCTAAAGATCTGACAACAGTGACCTTATCAAGAAATGAAACTTTTGGCTGAGGTTCAAACCATACACAAGAAACAACATCTTGCTGGCTGTTTGTAAACGTCACATAAAAATGTACTTATTCATTATTAGCAACTTGTACACTGAACACTCTGCAGGTCTCAAACTGCTGCCAAGGGAAGGATTACTCAGTACAATCATTTCATTTACATCTTAGTCCTGTATTAATTTTGGCAGCACAACCGAGCATCCCTGCTCGTGACTGTAACAGTATTATCCCAATGAGAGAATTATTCAGACCACAGGCTAAAACCTGAGGATATAAGCAGTTCTGGGAGCTGGATTGATACTCTGAATGCCCATAGAGCTGCTGACCTCAGTGAGAGCCCTGATTTAGCACAAATATCCCACTTTTGTGGTAATAAGGCCAGCACAACACAGAACCTGCACTGGTGAGCCATCCCCTTTCGGATAAAATGGAACAGAAGGCTCCAGGCAAAATCCTGGGTTCTACCAGCCCCAGGCTTTAAGGAGCAGAACAGTCAACTCAAAAATTTGGAAGTTTCATAAAAAATTCAGTAAGGAGCCATTGTACTCAAGCGCCAATTGCTCCGCAACAAAATGTCATTTTAGGAGGCACAAAAAACCACAGGATTTTTAGGAGCAGAGCCCAGCTCACCTTTTCTGCTCTTGCAGACAGCATTCAGGACACGGTGTCCAGGCCCACACTTCCCTCGGTCGGTGACACAGGTGCCCTCTGACACCTCCCACTCGTGACACCGCGCGTCCTCACAAGGAATGGACTCCACCAAATGAGGACAACCGGCCAGGGTGCCCACTGGATCCACCATCACCTGCCTCTGCCTCATCCTAAAGCCTGGAAAAAGTAGAGCTGGATTAATTGGACAACAGAAAAGATATTCATGCAGTAATCTAGTAGCGAGAGGACTATACAGGGCATCTGGAGCTGGAGGATTTAAAGACAAACAAGTGAGCAATATTCACAAACTAGGTTGATTGGGACAGCACTGTAGGTGCCCAGGCATGGAAAATCTAACAGTGTGCAAAGAATTCCAGCAACCCACATTTTTCACATTTCTTTTTCCCTTTCATCAGCATTAGACAGAAATACACATGTCAGGATATAGAAATTTACCAGTGATGCACATATTAATGTTATAACAGCATTAAGATAAAAAGAGAGGAACAGTTAAGGAACTGAAGATATAAATGACATCTGTACTCTGCCTGGGAATCCACTAACGAAAGGATTTGTTTTGAGACACAGCAGAACAGTTTACTAAGAAATTAGTATTCTGTTTTATGAAGGCACAAGGTTTTCTGATACATAATACATATCAGACCTCTTTGAAATGACATCCTATTAAACTGGAAGATTCAAATGTAAAGTGGAAGAAAAAGGTTACAGAAATAATCATAGAATTGATTACATAATCTACCTCCTTCTGAATAAAACCAAAAGTCATGTTGCTATATACAATGCAGAACTAATACACAAGTATCTTTCAGCAAGTTCTGTTATGTAAATGACACAGAATTCTAAGAAAAAGGCAGAAAAAAGTACATGTGGGTTTTTCCTCTGACAGTCTTGGAGCAGGGGCAAATAAACAGCATTAGTAGAGGCTACATGGAAGTGCTTTGGTCATGAAACAGAAAAGAAAGCTAAAAATAAAACACCCCAGAGAATATAACAGATCAAACTTCCACAGTTCTCAAATGAGCAAAAAGAAATTATTCAAAACAATTTAACATTAAATGCTTTTGCAAATATTATTATTTTGTATTATTTATTTGAAAATTTTTGACCAGTTGAAATCATTTCCGATACTTAAGCAGTTTTCAGAAGAGTGTAGTTTCTAAACAATAATATCCATTCCCTGACACGCACTCCAGAACAATCTTTGCAACTTAAGAGCCTTAGGAAAGGCTCTGCGAGGAATCTCAACGTGTCACAGCAAAAAGCATGTACAGCAGTCAATTATAATCCAGGGGAGGTTGAATTACATTTGCACATCCTTCTTCCAGGAATTTAAACCAAACCCACGACAATGAGAACCTTGGGTCCACCTGAGTCCAGATTTCAGGGCTGTGGGATGCACCTCCATCCTGATCCACTGCCCTGGAAGCCAGGCATGCAGCAGCACTTCCAGGGGGATCAGAGAGGGGCAGCCTGGCAGCTGCTGGCCCAAGAGATCATCCTGCACAAGTTCAGTGCAGGATAAAAGGAGCTGAAGCAGCTTGAGAAATGTTACTTTTTCTTCTCACATGAATTATAGCAAAAAAAGCTTTCAAAGGTCAGATTCCACGACACACACCCAAGAGCTTCATCCTGTGTTAGATTAATTTTTTTACAAAAAACACGTTAGGCTCCCAGTGTGCAATGTGACAGCTCTGCTTCTGCAGTCCTCCTGCAATATTGCATGCCCTGCTCACCTCTCCCTCCGTGGCGGTGCTGGCAGCTCTCGGGCAGGCAGGGACCCCAGGGTGACCACGAGGACACCGCGCACTCGGCCAGGCACGGCAGGTGACACACCTGGGAGGTGGCAGGGGCAGGACCCTGGCAAAGCTTCCCATCGACTGGTCTGGCAACTAAGAGGAAAAAAAAAAAAAAAAATCAAGGCTGTAACTCTGTCCTGCTGGCCTTAGTTTTGCAGAATGTACCAAAATCCAGTGATTTTACAGGTCTTATCTCTCACGGCAAAAAGTTAATCCTGTGTTCAGAAAGGCACTTAAGAGTTTTAGCTGAATCACTCATTCAGCAAGCCAGTTGAGACTATGCTTAGTGGTAATCAGGTGCTTTAAAATTAGATTGAGTGCTGATTTTCAGCAGTGCTGGAGTAACAAACTGGGATCTAATCCCCACATTTATGGCCAAGGAGACCTCTTTAGACAAGGCTGAAGAGAAAGATACCTAAGAAGGGAATCCAAAAAGCTCCCTCTGCAACTGGGAGCCAGGCAGAGGCAGCTGAGTAAAACCCAAGCACGGGGGACTCTCCCCAGTCCCATGCCCTTCGGGGCACTGCCATCTCTGAATTATGGATGCAGTGTCCAGATATTGGAATTTTCTTCATCTCCTTCCAATAAAACTGAGCAGTGCTCTCAGATTCTTCTACACAGACATGAGCATGAAGCATCTTTCCTGCCTGGGAGGAGAGACATTTACCTGAGCTGCCTGCACCCATGGATCTGCAATCCTCTTTATCCCAGAAATGAGACAATCCCAAACCCTGCCAAATTCCAGTTCAGTTGATGCTGACAATAGATTTGGAAAGTTGACTCTCTTTATATTTTCATTAATCATAAGAGATTTCTAGATTCAATTAACTTCTCTCCCCTTTTTATTTGGGGCAGGGGGAGGAAGGAAAAGAAAGGGAAAGAAATACTCTTAAATCAGTCCTCTGAGTCATTATATGATATTGCATTTCAATTACATTATGGGCTGAATTTGGCTGTCTCTTTAGATAAATCAATATCAAAGCAGTCTTTCAAAAGGCAAAGGCTTGTTTGAGTTTACTCTGCCATGGCATTACCAAGACTTCATTAATTTTTATAGCTACTGAGTTTGTTTTATCCTCATTTTTATTTTTCATGTCTGTTTTCCTTTGCTTCCATGCATGGAATTGATTTTAAAAGAATTTGTAAAAACATGCCCAATATATGAGTAATCTTTCCTTTTTCTGATATTACACCACTTTCTTTAAAATTAATCATTTGAAGAAAAACACTTTTTTTAAACACAAGAATTTAGCATTCAAGATCTCAAATTCTGATTTGCACATTCTGAAACTGAGTTTAGACCTATCAGTCTGAAGTCATATTCAGACCAGTATCAGTGCTTATAGTTCCAACTCATCAGAATAATAGGATTAAACAACAGTGTGATTTAATTCTAAGCTGAAAGATAATACATTGGTAAAAAGACCATTTTCTGAATGTTTTCTGAGACCCTGTAAGGCCTTTGACATGTTCATTTAAAGATTAGAATGAGGTGGCATAAATCCAATTCATCTGAATGCACACATAAAGAGACCTTTTCTAGAAACCTTGCAAGTGAAGTGACAGACAGAATGAGATAAATATTAGAGTTTTAAGGATAAGAGTATTTATTTTACCAAGAAGTCTCATGCATGGCTTAACCTGCCTCTCAGCATCAAGCTTTGCAAAACTGTATCAGGTTTCTGAAAGTTCACTTGGAGAAATGAAAGGAAATAAAATTGAGTACAAATGGTCAATCCAAGGAATAAAGTCCAGTCTGCTTTGCTCTAACTCAAGATGTTGTTGCCAGGAATGGCTCTTCCCTCCTCACTGATTTTTAGGTTGTTTCTAAACTGAATTTAACTATTTAAATGTAGAAGCCAAGATACAGCTGGATGGTTCTCCTTCCTTGAAAACCAACCAGTGCACCCAACACGAATTTAAACTGATTTTGGATAAAAAATCAAGAAAAATTGATTACAGAAAGTCAAAGGGGCTACCACCCAGCCCACATTCATGGATGACTTGTTTCCATTCTGATGGAAATCCCTGCCTTCCTCTCCCTGCCAACCACCCTCCTGCTCCTCTTCCTCCCATGGGCTGATGACCTATTTAATTCTAGCACTGGGAGCTCTTCTCCCAGGACCTACTCCCCATTTGGCACTGGAATAAGGCTGTTTGTTTGCCCACTTCCTTACATAGTTCTTTGCATTCTATAAAAGGTAAATCAGAAAATACCATTCTGATCAAATATCCAAATACATTCCAAGTCTGTGCCAGCTCATGCTCCTCACTCTACACTGACTGCAATCCTCCAGCCAGTCTTCAGGAATAAGACCAGAAAAAAAAAACCCAAGCTGCAATGATAAATGCATATACAATTCCATCCTTTTCCAACACCTGGCAGGTAAAGAGAGACACAGTAAAAAAAAAAAGTGACAGGATGAACCAGCAGGGTCCTCTCTAAAACAGAATTTCATTCCTTCTTCAGCCATTTGATTAAAAACTCTGATTTCCATCTGGTTTATTTCAAAGATTGATGTGATTTTCTACTGTCATTCTTTCATACTCTAACAAATTTATCTTTTTTTGTTATAAATAGGGACTTTTTCTGTGAACCTTTTAAATGCCAAAATTCTCAGACACTGCAGCCTCCAAATGGCATAGGTAGCCTGGCTGGGGATGTCCTACTCAGGAAAAAAACTTGACATTATGCCTATGATAAATGAACACAGCTGCCAGGAATGTCTTTCTGAATGGGCCAGCCTTCTGATTTCGTTCAATAATTGACTCTGTAGTGGCATTTTCCTGCATTCATACAGAAGAAGTGTTTTTTGTGTAATTATTTTCCTTGGAACAACCTTAGCCACGTTTTTGGAGGGAGGTGAAAGGCAGAAGCCAGGGAAGCAAAGAGTGGGAGGGGGAGGAAACATCTCTGATTCAAGTAGCAGCTTATTTATGACGCTTGTTTGTACCTTTTAAAATCCTGTGTTCTTCCCAATCTACAGAATAAACTTGAAAAAGCAATCAAGTACTAATCTGGGAGCCTCTGAAACATTGCACATTTCTATAGCTGTTATATTGAATCTATCCTTTATAAATGCAACTGCAGCTGTTCCCAGCACCAGTGTCTTGCCTCAAGTTTGAATTTTACTATTTGCTGTTATTTTCAGGTTATTGCTACCAGCAGGAGATAATAAATTGGGTTCTAAAGTGTCTTGTTTCCCTATATATTTTTACTGAGGTAATGATTTGGAGGAAGAGTGGAAGAGGAAATCAGCTCTGATATGATTATTTCCATAATGTAATTTTAAGCCAATAAATAAATTATCTTTGAATAGAGTCATGTGGACAGATACTTGCAGGCACACATACCCACACTATGTTAAAAGCAATGCTGACCAAACAGAGGTAGAAATGCATAGGACAGCACTTTGTTTGCAGGGGGCCCTGTCAAATATGGTTTTTCAACTCCTCAGGAGGTAAATAACACTTTTTTTCCTGGACTTTAACTACAGTTCCCTTTTACAATGAAAACCCAAGTATGTTTCATACTAAAACCAAAATGAGACTTTTCTAAATATCACTAATATATCTGGAATACACACAAAGATTATCAGGTCTGCCTCTTACACATTTTAGGTAATACTCAGTTCTCAAGGCAATAAATCCAAATGTTTACCATATGGCAAAACTAATCCAAATTGAAGACTGCCAGAATGCAAGGCAGGTATGAGAAAGGGATGTATCATATCCTTGTGAATGCTCTTACTGCCTTTGCTGGGACTTATAAACCAAAGACACTTGGATCAATACAAAGGGAAATTACTTGAAAAAACCACAAAGGAGCAAGTTATGTTATAAAAACATCTTCCTGTATAAAACACAATAGGGGTAAACCCAGCACAACATTTGCAAGTAATTTCTCTAACCTGAAAAACATTTTTATAGCAAAAACAAAATAGTGCACAAGGGAGAAGTGGTGAAAGCAATCTGACCAGCCTGGAAATGGCACCAACCCCAGTCCCTTGCACCCCTCCATTAAGGGTCTAATGCACCCCATGTCTGATGGAAAGAGCTCCTTTATGCTTTGAGGAAAAATCAATTAGTTTTGAAGCCACTAAGCACAAAGTTGGAGGCCTATTTTCAATTAAAATCCATTTAATAGACAAGGAACAACGTATGAATAGAAGGCTAATCACAGCATGAAAGAGGGTTAATAGTGGATTGCCAAGAGCAACAATGGCTTAATGCATTTCAGAACAATAAAAATCCTCACAATTTTATTAAAGTGACACAGACAAAAAGTATCCCTGTGTCCTCCCTCTGCTGCTCAACAGGACTGTGATCTCAGCTGGGATACTGCATTGTTTTGCTACAGCAGAACTTGTGGAGATTAACAAGAGACTCTACATATCTGGCAAAAATTCAGAATAAACACAGGGCTCCCCACCAGCAGCCACATGACTGAGCAGATCAGAGGTGACAATTCATTAAGAGTGTCCAGGAAAAACAGCAGAGGCAACAGGGATGCTGGGATGGCAGCAAAGGCAATGATGGGAAGGAAAAAAGGATTCTGCAGGATATTTGAGCCTTTTGGCTGTTTTCCAGAAAAGGCTGAAAATCGCTGGAGCAGACCACCAGAGAGGGTGAGAGAAAAAAAAAAAAAAGGAAAACAGGGAAGAAAACCTATGAAACAGGGAAGAAAATCCATGAAAACTTTATGAAAGCTTTGTAAGAGCAGGAGCTTTGCCCACTGCCGAGTTCAGCATTCATTCCCCAGGAAGGAGAAACCTCTTCTGTGACTGGCACGACAAAAGCACCTCTGTGGATGTGCCTGGGACACCGGGATGTGGCACAGGTGGCCCAAAGCTAAGCTGGTGACACAGCCAGCGTGGATCTTGGGAGCAGCCAGGCTGGCCTTGGCACACAAACTTCTTTATCTCCAGTGTCTCCTGCTCCAGACACCTCTGGCTTCCTTCTCTCTCCCCAGTGTCCCAGTTTGTGGCATAGCCTCGTGCACACAAATCCTTTTAATTTTTCATTTTGCTCCCTGTTATTGTCTGAGCACAATGCAGCTCCCTGGCCTCAGAACAGCAGCAGGACAAAATTACACAGAACAAACCATCACTGTCTGGAAGGGAATTAATCCAGTTCCAGTGGCAGGAAATAATTAAAAAAACACAGATGCAATTAAAATGTTAGCTTTCAAAGATAAAAGCCTGGACTAAAACCTAGTATCTCACGTGAACTAACTGGGCAACATATTATTTGCTGCATACCACAGCCAACTAAACAAATTCAAGCATTTATGAAGTGATAACTATTCAGGGTCATAACAAATAGCTTATTGACAAAAAAAAGGTCTATTATTTATAAGGCACATCTTAAAAGGCTCACTTTTTTCACTGTCAAAGTCTTTTTAAACATTACTCACTTCATTTAAGTTTAATTAGTTTAAGATATGAAAGAACTGAAAGTATTACACCTCTGAAAGACATTAGTGAAAATGGCTTTTTTTTTCTTAATGGATTCAAACTCAAATTTTTGAAATGCACATTTAAACACCACTGTCAAGCACTACAACAATCTGAATAAAATCATTTCCTCTCCTGCTTCTACAGGGTTTCCCCCGAAGAAGCCAGCTGTTACATATTTATTTTTCCATTATGTGAGCTGTATCTCATAAATCTGCTCAGCATTTGGTGAGCTTACAGATCAATAACTTGGCATCGCAGCAATATAAATCTGATACAGAGTTCCCTGAATATATTTCACACTTCAGAGGTGTATTTCTCATTTTTTCAAGCCAATACAGCCATCCCAGTGATAAATAACTAGTTTGGGATGAGAGGGATCCTTGGGGGGGAGAGGTTCCACCTGAGAATCTGGTTTCTAGCTGATTCAGGTCAGCTAAGCCCCAGGCTGGATGCTCCTGTTGCTGCACCAGGAGCAGCTCAACAAAGCTTTTTTCACACCACTGCTGACCATTATTTCTCTCCCTCCTACAGTCCTAGTCAAGTTTTCTCATTACTAATATATTCTAACCTATTCCTTTTCAATTTCATAAACCAGACAAGGAAAACAGGATTTAAACATCAAAGTCCTAAAATTCTAATTTCCGTAGAGTAAATTAATCTTCTCATTCCTGCAGTTTCACCAGCATAAATTTACCAAAAAATTTTAAAAAAAATTAAAGAAGAAGTGTGCATTTAATATAGGGCTCACACTCCACACAGGGCTCCTGTTCACTCCAACAGTGCATAACCTGCATCAACTCCTATAGGCAGCTTATCTTCATCAACACAGTCCTTTCCCTATAAATATGCAGGATGGCAACAGCCAATAATCTGCATAACCAACATCCAGTTCCTAAAGAAAGGGACCTGGTGCTCCACAAGACCCCTGGCACCCAAGGGGATGGTAGCACATTCAAACTGGACTTTCCACTGGCACTGTCCTCTTCCCAAAATCTGAGTTTACTGAACAGATGCCACGTGCACCAATTTGAAACACTAATCCCCCAGGAGACAAACATTGGAAGGTCATGATTCAGAGCAGAACAAAGAACTTGCAGGGAAAAAATTGTGGCACCCTCATTAGGAAATGGAGCATACAGAGCAAAGGAAGTAAAACAGCACATTTTGGAGCTAAAAAAGACAATAGGGCAGAAAGAAAGGGTTGAGAATAAACAGAGAATAACATAAGATATCTACAAAAGGACTCCTCAAATTAATCTCTGTGCAAGTCCAAAGAAGCACCAATTTCTCAAACACAAAACACAATGCCAAAACATTTCCCATGTGGGAATCAAGAAGAGTCTGAAAAATTCACTCATCAGATAAGAAAGGAATAGGCATTTTTGTCTATAAGCAGTAGGGAGAAAGTTCAATATTTTGAGGAAAACAAGAACATATAAAAGCCATAAAATAATCATTTTGAGACTCGTAGAAGTAGGACTTAGATGAAAGTGCAGGGGACCAGTTTCAGCTTCAGACCATTTTGTGATTCTGTCAGTAAAGGGGCTTGTAAGACAAAACTACATAAGGGAATACACACAGGGATGGATCAGAGAGTAACCATTAGACCTGAACAGGTACTTGAGGATTTTCCAAGTCCTCAGCTGTAAACAGACTAAAGGAGGTTTTGCTGCTGCAGCTGGCGACACACAAGTTTATAAAAACCAATCTGATGTAAAATGAACCAGGTGGAATTGCATCCTAAAAATAAAGCAAAAACTGGTATAGGCTGGGAAACTGCAGGGGAGTAAGTCAGGCAAGGTACTATGTCTGCTAAAAGGTGAGGGCTGAATCTCTCTCAAAGGAAGGAGGAATATAAAAATAGAGACTTCTGTATGAAATAATTTTGGAGGGTAACACTAAAAGCTATCCAAAAATAATGAAGCCACAACTGTGTCACATAACTGCTATTGAAATTAAAGCTCAGATAAAAATAAATATATGGAGACAAATATGATAGAGAATCTCATTAAGCAAAAAAAAATGTAAACAAAACTTCAGAACCTTGTACAGGCATGAGAATCTTATGTGGATTTTCAGATGTAATAACAAAGATTAAGAAGATAGGAACCTGCAATGATTTCTGGTGAGCAGGTAATAAGAGATACATTTTATTAGCCAAATTTATTATGCTGAGTAAACAATAAAGAGGATTCAAGAAAGCGAAGCATTATTTCACAAAGATCTTTTCAGTCCTATAATTAAAACTTAAGCAGACAGGCTCCAAAAACACCCTAAGAAAACTCTGAAAGAAAGACATGAATTGGATCTCATTCAAACAAGTAAAAAAGGAAAAATGTCAAGATATATAAGGCACAAATTTTATGAAAGAACAACAGGGCAGACAGAACCCTAGTTAGAAAACTACAGAAAATATGGAAAGAGCAGCAATCCCAGTCACTAGAGACAACAGGCAACTAGTTCAGAGAAGAGAGGAAATACTTCTGGAGTATTTTATAAAGACTGCCACCTCCCAGACTACTGAGAAAGAAATACAGTTTCCAGATAAATCCAAAAACAAAATTAATTAGAAAACAGAAGGATACTCCCTGGTCTTCAGAAAAGAAAGTAAAAAAATCCTGAGGTAGAAAATTAAATCTAGGAACTACATGTGTTTATTAACTGTGTGAACATACAGACACCAGTCCCAGACTCTAAGAGGAATTTTCATTCCCATATCACTGGAATAATTTATTGTGATTGAGAGCTGTTCTGCCAAACAAGGAGACGTTTCATAAACAGATTGTTGCATAATATTCTCCCCTACCAGGTGTCTTTTTTGTTGGTACATTGGGGATTGCTAGTTAGTGATATTCACCTTGATCAATTAAAATTTATTATAAACAATACATTTCAGATAAAATTTCATAAAACCCCAAAAATCTTATCTTTTTTTTGTAAGCCCACTTACAGAAGAAAAGAAAGCATGTGTGTCCTATGGTAGCAGTTTCTGGTTTTATAAGTTAAGGATGTGCATTTCTACTTTGCTTAAGAGAGTTTTCATATGAGTGAACAGATTTACTTTTAAGAAGAGGTACAAAGAAGGGCAGTCACCACCATTCCTACAGTTTGTTCCAGAAATGGGATGTCCAGGCACAGGGATCAGGGAGTATCCAGAGCTGAAGGGCAGAAAGGGCTGTGCCACAAGTAGCTCACTTGCATATTCTGTGGTATTTTTTGTGCAAAATGTGTCTCCTCTCTAAAAGTAACACCATTTCAAACATTCAGATTTGCCACCTCCATCCCTGGAACTACTAGATTACAACCTCTTTGTGAAAATTAAGCATTATAAATTTAAACATGTTAAAATTCAGTGAGACACTTAAAAACAGCAGGATCTGTGGAAAGGTAATCATGTTAAAATTCAGTTTAAATTAACAAAAGCCTCACAAGTGAGGAGGGATGTGGAGTCCTTGGACAGAACAGTCAGCATTAAAACCAGCACAGTCTCTTTAGGTTTCCTACATAGACAGACCTCTGAACTACACAGCACTTTACACATTTACCAATGTAAATTTAGCTGTAACAGCCTCAGAATGCAGGAATATTACCAAGTACTTCAAAGACTGCAATATCTTCTTCTTCCAAATACTCATATTAATAGTATGAACATCCTCCTCAAGGCTTAAAAAAAACATAACTTCGCTTGGAACAAGACAGGGATTTCTTAGTTAGGTCACCTCTTGGGGGAGAAAAACATGAAATCTTATCAATGCATTTCTTAAAGTAATACCTGAGTGAGAGTTTTCCATTTTCAGTATCTTCAAGTTGGAACCTTATAATCAAAATACAGAAAGATTTCAGTAGACTTAACCTTCTGGACAACCGATATATAGGGGCTCAAGGAAACAGGTGCTCCCTTTCCAAACACACATTTTTAATAAAAGAAGAAATAGATAGGAAGACTAGGAAGATAAAAAATGGGAGAGACATCCTTGGGGGATAAAAGAGCTTTGAGCAGTATGTATAAACACATCACAGATGGTACCTGTCTCCAACTAGGATTCAACATATTTTATCCCAGAATGCTGCTGGAGAGACCACGGGACAAAATCTTCTTTCACATATGTCATTGGGCCCAGGTCCAAATTCTCTTTGGAAGTAACCAGAAGAATAACAACTGTGATGGATGGTAATATCCTATTAGACTTGCTTGTTTGATTCCTGAATGATCCCTTTAAGGACACTCAAGAGGTGAAGAAAGAAAAATTACTGTGCTTTTGATGGTAGCAATTAGACACTATATTTGCTTATACATAGAGGATTAATTTCCTCATCTTCTCCTCATCACTGAAAAATTGGTACAGTAAAAGATGAGATAAATAAAAGTATTCTGCCAGTTCTGATTGCCAAAAGTAAAAAAGCCAAAAAATATGTAATTCCTTATTTATTCAAAGAACAAAAATTAGTCAGCTACTAAATGAGACACACTGAATATTACTGGATGAGGAGGGATAATAGGGAAGGCTTTCCCTGTTTCCATTTGCATGTCACTGTGCTGACAGTAAATGGGATTTTCACTTTCCAAGCACTACTGTACATCTGCACTACTGCTTTGAAATTACAGTAATAGTTTATACCTTGTACAATTGCTCTACACATCTGGGTTTTTTCAGTTGCCTATATTAATTTCTTTTTTTTTAAGGCAGAAGCATAAATACAAGGAAGAGGCATCCCATGGTTAGGTTTCTTTTTTCAGCTGAGGAGAGGGCTTGCAACTTTTAAGCTGAACTAAAGTTTGAGCAAGGGAAAAAGCTGCAGGTGAGTCACACACTGGATAGGTAGCACCACTCTGGTCATGAGATACGTAAATGCTCAAGGAATTCAGAGGCACTCCTCTAGTCTTCCTGAGAAATCCACAATTCTGACAAAGAATAAAGTGTGAATGAAGTCAGTTCATGCTCTCTGCTCACCAACTTGCCTCACAGCAGCTGCAAGAAACACAGGAGTGCTCAGAAGGATGAAGAAAGTCAATAAATGCCACACACCTTTTATCAACAACACTTTTCTAACTCTGAAAGTCCCCTGCATCACACACTTGTGTGGAACAAGAAAGAGGGGTTGTGCTGGGAGAGCAAAGCAGTGCCAGATGTCTGGGAGAGGTGAATCAGCCACTGTGCATGGACTGAATTAAAACAGGTCTGGTTTTCTATAACCTCAGAGTCTGTGAGGGATGCTGGGACACACACTGGGCATCCAGGAAACACTGGCTTCTCCTCTGTAAGTAAATAAATCTAAGATACAATATTGTGCTGTTATTATCTTACATCTCTGCTCAAAAACACATTCTGCAAGAGCACCACATTGAGTAAATAAAACAGCCTCTGATGAATTATTCATTGTGAATCTGTAACTACTTATTATTCTTCTAAAGGAAATATAACTCACTTCCAGAGTCCAAAACCCGTCTGTCTGCTCAAAAGTTGTGACAATATTATTTTTGCTTTCCCCTTCAAATCACGAGAAAGATTGTGCATCAACCTGAAGCAGAGGCTAAAGCCATATCCAGAATGGTGTGTGACAACCTGTTTTATATTCTAAACTAAGACTACAATACAGATAAGTGCATTCAGCTACCAAGGAGCTGGGTTTCCTGATATATGACAGAGGAAGAAAAGTCAACTCCAAGCATAATTTAGTTCCTTCATCCTTTGTAACTCTCCCAAAGCAAGTGAACAACAGAACTGGCAGCAATTCATCCCAGGAGGCTGCGGCTCCTGGCAGCTCCTCAGGGCTTCCTCTGGTGCTGAGCAGCACCTCTCTGTGTGAGCAAGGATACAAGGAGGGCATCAGCAAGCCAAAGGCTACCAATGACTGCACTTTATCTACTTCTTTCTCCCTGTTTCTCCTACTCAGGCCAGCAGTTCAGAGTGCCCCTCCACACGCACCCTCCTTCAGCCGGTGTGTCCCCAGCTCCACGATGATCTGGGCACAGTAGACCACCCGGGTTTGGATCCCACCTCCACAGAGCCCTGCCTGCTTCTGGTGGTGAGGGTCCTGCTGGTCAAGGAGCAGAGACACTTGGCAAGCTTTCCATTCAGAAGTCCTCCAGGCAAACCTTTGGGAATAGAAAGAGAACAGGTAAAATGAGTTTTTGAAAGGTAATGGAGAGGTACTTTATTAGATGACAAAATACAGTTGGTTTGATCTTTACAGCAGCACTTTCCTATCCAAAACAGGGAATGTTTGGAAACATTTTGAGTGTTAAATTTACATGGGTTAAGTATGTGCTATTTGTCTGGAGCACTTGTGTAAAACTTTTGACAGAGCACCAATCTCCAAAGCATTCTGAAGCACTAAATCATCCTGACAGAACCTTTGAGCACAGGGTAAAAAATGAGGGAAGATTAAGAGGTTTGATTAAGTGTGAACAGTAGTTTTCAAACATGTGTCTCAAAGCACTAAACCACTCCTCTCTGCCAAGGGCTGAACACCTCGCTCTGAAATGCCCCTAACAGCTGAAATCCTGCAAACATCAACGGAGCTCCAAGCACTTGCAGCTTTTCCACAAGGGGCACCTTTCTAAGTGCCTAAGGTCCTGCCAGTTCCTTCAAGGGACTGGCTAAAGCATCTCAGTTAATTCCATTTTCCACAAGTTGTGATACACAGCAAGCTCAAGACAAAAAATACTTTCATTCTATGTTCCATTCACACCTAAAGAGCATTAAAGGTTTTCAAGGAATTACAACATTTTGGGACACAGGTAGGTGAATCGTGTACAGACAACAGTTGTTAGTGTGTACCAGCTTAAATGCCAGGAAGAAGTTAATAAAACCACAGGGAAAACAGTGCTGTGTATCCATGGGAAGCAGAATTTATTTCCCCATCATGACTGAAAATGTAGAGCATATTTCTAACACAACTGTTTCCACAAGCAGAGTTCACTTTGATTCACAGGTCACAGTCTGAGGGGAGTAAATAAGAGCTAAAGTCTTCCCAAATACAAATCTTAGGCAATACTGCTTTTATAACCAATCTGTTCACACTTGTGCTGCTTTATGCCTCCACTCCTCTAAATTTCCTTGTTTATTTTTACCACAGAATCTTTGGGTTTTGTGTAATGTAAACTACATAAAATAATTTCCTTCCTTTATTCTCAAGACAAATACTCTCTCCTTTTACAGCAGATCCACAGTTGTTAAAACTACATATGTTCCTTAACTGCTGACTGATCACTGTAAACTCAAACACAGTGGGGTGTCTCTGCAGAAAAAGCCTTCCACATCATAATTCTGTTTATTCTCCACAGTATCTGCTCCTGACAGTTATGGCAAGCAAACCTGCATCTCAAAACTATATGAAAAATAAACACACTAGTTGGAGCACACATGTTCTCTTAACTTACTTTGTGAATGATTTTTTTTTTGTGAATGATTTCTCTTTATTAGCCCCAGATTTTGTAACATGTATTCACGAAAAATATTTGTGAATACTGCCAATAACTTGCATTTACAGGTACTGTTCAGATGAGCTGTCATGCTCTCTTAAATAACTCACAGCATCTTGTGCAAATCTGGATACACTTTACAGAGTTCACTACCCCAATAGAATCTAATAAAGAACACACTTTTCACATGACAAGTATCAAATACCTAACTCCCACAACATATAAAGCACAGCCATGTATCTTCTTCTCATTAGTTCCTTTTGGGAATTCCTAATCCCATTTCTTGGACCTGCAGTGTTAAATGCAATCATAAAGGCAATGAAAAGTGCTCTTCATCAAACACCAGGTGAAGAGGTTTCCTCCTCCACATCCCTTCAGAACTCTGTGCTTTTCAGGTCTACTTTTGAAATTAAAATCTTAAACATAGAACACCCGCACCTTTCTGCAGCCACGGAAATAGTTTAAGGAAGTATTTCTTAAAACAAAAATTGACTACGGTAAAACTCATTATTAATATCTGGCTTAGGAAGTCAGCTGTGAACTCTAGATCCTAAAGACTCATTTCCAGAGGTGTGAGCATCTGCTTCTCCTATTCAGTGTGAGCTATGGGAATTAACACCTATGAAAATTAGGCCATCGGTGATTAAAATTATGCAAAATAACTAAATCTGAGCTCAGAGAGATAATTAAACTTCATCAGCTCTTGAATTAAAAAGAAAAAAAAAATCCCTTCTCCCAGAGTAACTTGTGTGAGCATGTGCAAGGACAGCTCTCCAGAGCACCACTGGCACCAGCTCCAAGCCTCAGCCCTGTCAGCTCTTACCTGCACATGTCCAGTGCTCTAAACACAAATCCTGACCTCCAGGCATTAAAAGGGACACAATTCCCTTCAGGAGGTCAAAAGGCTGAAGGGCAATGTTGCTACCACTCCCTGAGTATAACTCCAGAGCTTTCTAGCACAGTTCACTGCACTTCTCTCCAGTCTTTACTACTTCACACTAATGTCTTATCTTTAATTTGGGCATAATAAACCTCATTTACAAAGTGATACCATCACACCTGTATCTCAGCAATAAGCCTTTTTAAAAAAATCAAGTCTTAAAACATTCCCATTCTCCATCATTTAACTTCTGAAAAGCTTTGAATTTCCAACAAAGCAAAGAGAGTTTCTGCTATATCCCTGTCTCGTAACGTAGCAACCACAACCAAAATGAATGATATGAAGACATAATCATAATTCTGGAAAATCTATCTATTCCCAGTGAACATGAAAGCAACATATCAAGGATAAAAAAGATATAATACATTGTTTTAAAACTTATGACTTGGTGACAGTTATGGAACAAACAAGGGCTCAATATCTTTCCGATTTATAGCAACCTCTCGGTCTTCTTTAGTCTATAGGACTTATGCTCTTAGTGTTTACACAAGTTTTATACCTGTATATACCCATTCACTTTAATTGAACTATCCCAAATTTATATCACAATAAAAGAAAGTAGAATCACCTCCTATGTGTTTAAGCTTTTTAAGCACTTAATCCTTCCAGAACAAATAACCAAAAGTAAAACAAAGCGCAAAGCTCTGGAGTCTTATATGCAGTTAAAGTGTTTTATTTTCTTGCATTTAGACTATTGATTATAGATGTTATTGTAAACTTCAGTCATAAAATTAAAAGACCTTCCCATTTAACAGCAAATTTACACCTGGGCCACCCACTAGTGATGGGACCTTTAACTTGTAGCTTTGCCATGGGCATGAAGGTTAGATTTAACTGAGCAGTTCTGAGGCTTAAAGTATTTTTGTCATCTCTGGATCCTTTTAGGAGACTAGAATATAACTTCACCCACCTCTCTCTGTGGAGTACAACTCTGCAAGTGCTACCTCTTTAGCTGCTGCTTTTTTATGTCAGTGGATGAAGCCCACACTTCATTCAGTGAATGTACTTCACTGAATGTACCTTCATTCAGTCATGGGATGCTCTCTGCCCCTGCATTAAAAAACAGCCTCTAGAAAATCATAAAATCACAGCTTGGCTTGGGCTGGAAGGGACCTTGAAGATCATCTCATTCCAACCCCCTGCCAAGGGCACGGACACCTTTCACTATCCCAGGCCTATCCAACCTGCCCAAGCCTATCCAACCTGCCCTTGGACACTTTCAGGGTTGGAGCAGCCACACTTTTGCTGGGCAAGCTGTGCCAGAAACTTACCACCCTCACAATGAAGAATTTCTTTCTAATATTCTTCTAAATATAATATTAATTTCTTCCTAATCCCATTCCTTCTGCTCAGCAACTTGTTCTGGTCTATATCCTAGCCCATTTTCTTTGCTGTGGCTGAAGCATGCTTTGGAAAATTCTTGCCCTAAAACTAAAGCTGAAGGAAAGACTACTTGTTTCCAAATCAACTTTAAAAAAAAGAGAAGATTTCTAGGAACTTGGAAAGTAGATAGGAGTCTCACCTTATAGGTTTTAAAAACTAATCTGATTAGGCAAACAGAAAAAAGAAGGAGTGGTTTGTGTTGAGACCAGACAAATGAAGGAGAGCCTCTTTTAATTCTGCTACTGAAGCTCCTTAAATTCATCATCTTCATTTAAGGGGAATAAAGAAAAGATCATTGTTTGGTAAGCCTCAGCAAACTACAGATGAAACAGCATGTATTTAAGGGGGAAAAAGCATAATCTTTCTAGATATTACCCCACAAATAGAATATGGTCAAGTAAGGAGAATAGGAGCATCTAAGGTTTCTTGTGTTATTTCACAAGGATTAACATTCCATCTCTCTATGTCTGGAATGCTCCTGCCTTCCAATCTGAGCTATTTCCAGTACTCAGTCACCAATTCCCAAGGACCAACACCAAATCACCAGACTGCAAACTGAAATATGGACCAATAGCAACTTTTACCAGCTGAAACCTAAATAACATACATTTTTACTTTTGTTCATTAAAACAAAATCCTGGTCCCCACAGCCTTACATCCAGTAGACACACAGCACATACTGCAATATTATGGATTTTCATTCTCGCTTGTTTCTTTATACTGAGTGAATCAATCAAAGTCTAGTAACCAAGCACTGCTGTAAAATTCTTCTGCACAGTGTGAGAAGGTCATAGCCTACCACCTGCATTTTGAGATATTACATCCCTAGAAATAATAATTAACTAAATATTGGAGTTGTACTTTTTAATATTTTCAGCTAAGTGGCTCTATTAACCTGCAAGTTTAATGTTATTTTTCTGAGCTAGCACATTAGAGTTCATCCTCACTCAAGCAGATACTGCCCCGGAGGTGTTGCCTCAAGGTAGAGAGGCATAACAGGATGGGGAAGGTTTCAGAGTTCACAGGCTCATGAAAACCTGGGCATAGCAGCAATGCACTGAAAGAACAACAGATTTTCTTCTACAGAGAGAGAGGCACCTACAAGAATTATCAGTGGTGTGCAGGTTCTCACCTTTTGGGCTCTCCTGGCTCTACACAACCGTTTGCCCTTCAATACAGTGCAATGTCAAAAAGGGGAGGTGAGAAACCAGGGACAGACCCATGTCTGTTCACTCCCTGATTAACTTCCAGCCAGTCTCCCCCAATCAGGTGTCACCTGAACCCACGCTCCTGCACAAAATCAGCAAGACAATGTGTTAATCTATTGTCTTTGAAATTGATGTGCACTTGGGCAGGAGCAAAAATCACTCTGTAAGAGCCTTTCCGTAGGATGTAATCAAGCAACAGAATATTTTTTTATACTTCCTCTCTTCTGCTAGCAGGGTGCATAAAAATGATCAGCATTTGATTTTGAATGAGCCTAGTGATACAGAGACACTTTTACAGGTGATGCCTTCCTAAGAAATGTATCTTGCAAAGGCTTTATAGAAGGTTTTGGCAGTATCTGGCAAAAGCCCCAGAAACTCATGACTTGAGCACTGAACAGCTCTCCTATTAAACACACTCATTCACAGACTGGGAGATTTTTCTGCATGCATATAAAATTTTATCAGTCCCAAAGCATTTTACAGTCAATCTCAGAACACGTCACACGAAAAATCAAGTAATATTTTATTTTCTTTGCAAAGCACACTATCAAGCTTCTCTGTTAGCCTGGCCAAGCATAATGGCATGGGCTTGCAGACCAGAAAGGTGAGATCCTCTCCTTCACACCACAAACCAAGCAAGCTCTCAGGGACTGCAAAGTTTCCCATTTCAAGAAGCACGCAGAGGGAAGCTGAGTAAAGTCCAGTCTATTACCTCCGAGCAGTTCCCACCTTCCTCAAGCAGGACTGGGATTTTTTTATGGGGAGATGAAGAGGAATCATTAAATCTTATGTAAAAATTCATATTTCAAAGCCAATAAAAGCTCAGCCATGGAGACCTGCCCAGTCTCTGCACAGCTGATGAAATTCTCTGAAACGGCAATCAGGACAAAAGCCATTTCAGAGAACAAGAGCAACTGCTCTCAGTTTTCAAAACATGAAAATGTAAATTACATATGAAATGTACTGGGTGTAATTCAAATTTATTTCTACATATAACTGTAATTATTGTAATAGGAATAATGAAAATAGCAATAATTAAAAGAGTATTAGTAATAATAAATAATATCAATGATCACAGCCAACAATGACCAAATCAATGATCTCTCAGACACAGAGGAAGCACCACTTGCAACCCTCTCCATGCACAAACCGAGCAGGGAGAATCTACAGGGGCTTCTTTACCTCCAAAACCTGGGGGAGAGAAGCTCTGGCCATACCTGGGGCAGGGCTGCAGCGGTGCCTTCCCTCCTCCACTGCACGCCTCCCTCTCCTCCAGCTCCGGGCACGGCTTCCCGGCGCCCACGGCCACGCTGCGCACGGCGCGGCTCCGGCT